>CAWUFW010021031.1:0-132814 GCA_963921515.1 Calotriton arnoldi
AAAGGGTCTACATTAGGGCCTCTATACGGGACATAACAGAATCAGTTCGCAGAGCGGTGAGGATGGGTGGGGCGGTAAGGAATATGTCTCTACCAGATACATTGTTATCGAATGCAAGTAACTTGTTCATCTGATAGAGACTATTAGTTGTAGATTTCTTACCTTAGAATAGATACCCCAACAATACCATTCCCGGAGGAGGGTCGGCGAACCAAGATCATACCAGCAAGTCCTGGAGGACCGTAAGGGCAAAGTACCTATCCCTCCGGACTTGGCTGTCCAGGCAGTAGCGCCTGGTAAACGTGTGCAGGGAGGCCCACATTGCTGCCTGACAGATGTCAAGGACTTGGACTCCACGTGCCAACACCGTGGTTGCCGCCATTGCTCTGGTGGAGTGAGCACCCACCCCCACAGGGGGGTCCTTCTTCGACAAAGCATAGCATATTTTGATGCAGAGGACAACCCATCGGAAGATGGTCCATTTTTTAACAGCCCGCCCTTTCTTGGCACCCATATAGCCAACGAAGAGTTGATCATCCACCCGGAGGTCTTTTGTGCGATCAAGATAAAAAGACAAGGCACGTTTTGGGTCCAGATGGTAGAGTCTCCCCTCCTCCTTGGTGGGATGTGGGGGTAGACAGAGTGATAGATTGTCCCACATGAAAAGGCGTGACGACTTTAGGAAGGAATGGAGGTTTCGTCCGAAGCACCACTTTATTAGGAGAGACAGATAGGAAAGGGGGCTTGGAAGATAAAGCCTGCAGCTCGCTCACCCTGCGAGCAGAGGTGATGGCAACAAGGTAGGTAGTTTTGAGAGTCAGCAACCTGAAAGGGCAGTTATGAAGAGACTCGAAGGGAGCACACATAAGAAAAGTGTGAACCAGATTTAAATCCCATTGGGGCATTATGAAAGGAGATGGAGGGAACAGATAAGTAAGGCCCTTAAAGAATCTATTAACAAGAGGAGATTTGAATAAGGAAGGCTTATCTAGCAGTTGAAGAAAGGAAGAGATAGCTGCAAGGTATCCTTTAAGAGTGCCCAAAGCAGATCCCTGCCATGCCAAAGAAAGTATGTACAAAAGGACCTCGGCAAGAGGAGAGGAAAGGGGGTCAACAGCCTTTGCTGTGCACCATGCCACAAATTTGTTCCATCTACAAGTGTCTACCATTTTAGTGGAGGAACGCCTGGCTGCCAAGATAACATCACAGACTTCGGGCGGAAGGTCGAAAGCTGTCAACTGCCGCTGCTCAATCTCCACACACGGAGGTGGAGACTGGACAGGTTCGTTTGAAGAACCCTCCCCTGCTGCTGTGACAGAAGATCCTCTCGAAGGGGCAGTCTGATCGGAGGATCGATGTCCATGCTCAGAAGATCCGGATACCAGACTCTTCGTGCCCAATCCGGAGCTACAAGAATGACTTGAGCCCAGTCGTGCTTGATCTTCTTGAGCACTCTGGGCAGAAGTCGTACAGGCGGAAAAGCATACAGGAGGCCACAGCTTCACTTGCAGCGAGAAGCAGAGGTGAGCGGGCGCCGCCTTGGAAACTCCAACGCACAATACTGCTGACATTGCTCTTCACTGCTCAAAGAGACCTTGCGCCACCTCCGGAAGGAGACGCCATTTGTTATCGACCAGGCCCCGATGGCTGAGTTCGTCGACCCTGGCGATCAGTGAGCCCGCCAGGTGTTGAACCACCAGAGTTATGCCCTGATGTTCCAGCCATGACCAGGGACCCTGTTTGTTGCAGTACCACATGGCGGTGGTGGTGTCAGTGAACACCTGCACCACCTTCCCCTTGAGAGAGGGAAGGAATGCCTTCAGTGCCAGTCTGATCGCCCGGAGCTCCTTAAGGTTGATATGTTGCCCAGACTCCACCGGAGACCAGGCACCTCTGATCTCTGCCTCTCCCAGATGGCCGCCCCATCCCTGAAGTGACCTATCTGTCACCACCGTTCGATCTGGTTGGGGAAGGAAGAGGGATGTGCCTCTGACCCAATCCTGGTTTGTTAGCCACCACTGCAGTTGGTGCGCAGTTCACTCCAAGATCTGGACGTAGTCGGAAAGATTCCCCTGATGCTGTGCCCTCTGGAATTTCAGGTCCCACTGCAGAGGCGAAGCCTGCCTCCGACTGCCTGTTAATGGGCCTGGAAAATCGGACTAGGAAGGTTTGGAGGCGGTGGCAGGGGGGAATGGCTTGACTGGCCCACCCGCTGGCTCCCTAACCCACGAGGGCGCTGGGTCCCACGTCCGTGGCCACAGCTTGCGTGGCTCGGTGGCTGGACTGGACCGGACGTGGCTGGGCGCCCCTTCCGTAGCCACGAAAGGCAGACTGAGGTGGATGGGAGGCAGCTGTGAGGCCCAAGGATCTGCCCATAGCTCGAGAATCCTTGAAGTGCTCAAGCGCTGAGTCTGTCTTGTCGCCGAAAAGGCGAATGCTATCAAAGGACATGTCCATCAAAGAAGACTGGACATCACCCGAGAAGCCAGAAGTTCTCAACCAGACGTAGAGTCAAAGAGCTACTGACGTAGCAATCGTTCTGCCCAGTGAGTCGGTGGTATCCAGTCCACATCGTATGGTGATTTTGGCTGTGTCTCTCCCGTCTGCAACTGCTTGAGAGAGAACGGTCCGAGCCTCCTCCGGGTACTGAGACAGCACCTGCGTGACTGTACCCGAGGTAGTATGGGAGTATCGACCCAAGAGGCAAGCGGTATTCACCTACCACAAGGCAAGGCTGGAGGAAGAAACCATCCTCTTCCCAAGGTGGTCCAGCTTCTTGGATTCCCTATCTGGAGGAGCAGAAGGGAATGTGCTTTTCGATGATGAAGCTTGGGATGACCAAGCTTTCAGGGGAGGAGTGTTGGGTCGGGAACGCTGGGTCGCCCGGAGTGGGGCGGTGGGGGTGGGCAATCGTCCTATCCACAGGAGCCCATGTGCTGGGCTTGGACCAAGTGCACAGAAGGACAACCGTGAGGGCTTCATTGAACGGCAAAAGGAGTTCAGAAGTGGAAGCCGCAGGCTGAAGCACCTCCGTCAGGAGGTTAGTCCTGACTGCCACTGTAAGGAGCTCGAAGCTGAGGACCTTGACTGCCCTCTTCACCACCACACCATAGGAAGCTCCCTCCTCCATAGCCATGGCAGGGGGAGAAAGCAATTATAACACAGAAAATCCTCGGGTCTATGCTAGCATGAAGAAAAGCTAAGAAATGACGGGCTGATGTCTATACAAATCTCCACAGGGGAGAGATCCCTTTTAGGACGAATACCCTCACCCACCATAAGTGGCATGCTTCATCATATGGGTTTCTCCTCCCAATGGGAAAACCTAGTCCCACTGAGGGCTACAACTCCCTCAATATGAGGAAGGAGCTCAGGGATGTTTTTTTTGGGATTGCTACTCTGTCAAGGATGCTAAAATCCCATCGGAGAGTTTCTAGTGTAGTGAGGACGCAGCGCAGAAAATAAAGGAGTGAATTAAAATAGTGAGATTAAAACTACCTAGTGGGGGCAAAACAGAACTCTTTATTCACTTGCTCGCACTGGTAGGGTTAAAAAGCAGTGCAGTAAGCAGTATGGAAAGCAAGCCAGTGTCAGGGGATTTTTGGGGTATGGTCGACGGCAGGAGCGTAGTCGGGATCAACGTCGGGGAAGGGCAAGTGAGATCGACCGGCGTCGAGCCGGATCCAGGCCTGGATCCACATGGGCCCTTCAGAGCCGGGGCTGGGGCCAGAGCCAATGGCGTCGAAGGCCCAGGGCCCCCCAACCAACTCCGAGGGGCCCAAAGGCACACCAGCGGAGCCGGGCTGCCCAAAAATGAGGTACAGGGCCTCATAGAAATTTGGGATTTGGTCAAGAGACGCTCCGGCTCCCGGAAAAGCAGGGAGGCATGGAATCGTCTCAGCAGTAGGCGCCAGAGATGGAGCCTTTGAGCGACGACGCTCAGAATCCCGCTGTAGGAATGTGCCCCTTTTTGCATGGTTACCCCCGCTTTTTGCCTGACATCTGATGCAACCTGACTTGATGTGCCTTGGGTCCCTGCAAATCAGCTTCACAGAGCCTGTGTTCTTTCCCAAGACTGTACCTTTGTAACCACAATTGGCACATCTCTGGCCACAGGTAAGCCCCTTGTAAAAGGTACCATGGATACCAAGGGCACTGTGCCCAGGGAAGGCCTCTAAGGACTGCAAAACCTGTTGTGCCACCCTTAAGGGCCCTGTACCTTAATTCCCAGACACTTCCATTTCAGGCTGCGTGTTTTGGTGCAGAGAAAAGTGAAGAGTCGACATGGCACACATCCCTGTGTGCCATGCCTGCATCCCACTGTCTGAGGCCTAGGTAAGTCACCCCTCTAGCAGGGTGCACTAGCCCTCAAGTGAGGGTACAGTGGCATGAGCCCTGTACCCCTACATTGTCTAAGTCCATTCTTAGACATTGTAAGTGTAGTAAAGTCATAAAGAGTATATGGTCTGGGAGTTGGTCATTACTAACTCCAAAGCTCCATAATGGCTTTACTAAAAACTGGGAAGTTTGGTAGCAAACGTCTCAGCACATTAAACCCACACTGATGCCAGTATGGGATTT
The DNA here is from genome assembly GCA_963921515.1 of Calotriton arnoldi. Classification (NCBI taxonomy): domain Eukaryota; kingdom Metazoa; phylum Chordata; class Amphibia; order Caudata; family Salamandridae; genus Calotriton; species Calotriton arnoldi. The sequence continues at coordinate 4,582 of CAWUFW010021031.1, forward strand.
AATGTAAAAAGCACTCAGAGGGCATCTTAGAGATGCCCCTGAAAATCGGCCAGCTCTGGTGTGGTTCCTGAATGGCTGCCCGCCAATGCCACCACCAGAAAGGTGTCTGGACCCCTGGGTAGAGAGCCTCCACTTTCTAGGTCCAGAAACAAAGCCCATCCTGGGCAGAGGTGTCATGCCTCCTCCCCCAGGATGGGCTAGGTCCGCGAAGGGGAAGCTTCGAAGGCCTGCCGCCTTTGCAAGCTGTCCCTGCCTTTTGCTGCCACCAGCAACTGGCTCCCACTGGTTCTGCCCCCCACTTTGGGCAGGAGAATCGCTGGGAAAACCAAGCTAGGAAGAGAGGTGTACCCACCTTTGCCAACCCGACCCCTCAGATGGGGGAGGCGTGGTGAAGCACAAATCTTAGTCCCCTCCATCTTTAAGATGAGGGGACTCAGCCATTTAGGGAGATGCTCATGCCCCCTCCCACTGGAGGGTGGCATAAAAGGTGGTGTACCCACCCCAAGGAAGGGACCCATTGGTCCCGTCCTGCACACCCCTTTAAACACCCCTAAATTTAGTATTTAGGTGCAACCCTGAACCTTGCCTCCTCAGATTTGAGGAAGAAAGAAGAAGGACCGAAGAGCTGTGCTGACCCAGGAATAAGAGGACACCTACTGCTCTGGCCCCAGCCCTACCGGCCTGTCCTGACTCTGACCTGCCTACAGCGAAGAAACCGGCATGTCCAGCAGCCACCCAGAGTCCAGAGGGCCTGCCCTGCACTCACCTTACAGACTCTGTCTCCTGTGAGCACCAGATTTGCTCAACGAATCCGGATTCCGGCGACACCGGGAATCTGCACCACTCTAAACCCGATGCCCACGGGCCGAGTTCGAGTGGCCCAACATCACAAGGAAGTCTCCCCAGCGATCCTGACCTGGGATCTGGTGATCCCCGACCTCCCTCAAGCTTGCAGACGGTGCCTGCAACCTCAGCCTGAAGGGTCCCCCCGACTGTGACCGAGCTGGTAAAGAAACCAGATGCCAAAAGACACCCCTGCACCCGATGCCCCACTGCCTTGGGTGGCCCAACTGACGGTGTCCAGGCATCCCCCCAAGAACCCAACTTACCCCTCCAGCCAGTGGTCGCCTTCAGGAAGTCTCCCTGCCCAAGCCTGCAGCAACTTTGCCGAACCGAAGGTCTCCATTGGGAACCATAGGGCCCGACATCTTCTTGGCACCCTGCTGCCCCTGTGCTGCTTTTAGTGCAGCTCCTATGCTGATTGTTGGCCTGTGCAGTGCTGACATTAACCCCAGGAGCTTTGCTCCCACACCTGAGTGGCCTGCTTGTAAGCAGTCCGTAACTGAAGGCCCCCTTAGCCCTATTGGCCAACATTGGGCTCCTGCACTCTGCACCTGGCCGCCCCACTGCCGCTGGTGGTGCAACTTGAGTGGCTACTTAGACCTTGGGGAACATTGGTCCTAACCTCCAAAACTTCCACTCGTGAGACGTTTACTTACCCGTGAAACCGATAACCATTTTTCTCCCATAGGAACCCATGTTATGAGTTTTGGGCTGAAAATGTTCCAAGTTTTGAACTGTTGTTTTGTATGGAGAAAAAAGTAATTATAACTTAAACCAAGAAAAGTCTTGCTTACCTTGTATTGTGAGATCCCTCGGAGTGGTATCTAGGGATACCATCCCCAGTAGTCAAAGTCATTTAAAAGTAATCTAAAAGTATTCTAAAGTAATTATTGTGTAATATAAACTGTTTTTTAAACCAATACCAACCTGTAACGATTGCATATTCAACCACAACTGCATTTCGTTGTGAAGTCTTACATTTGAGAGTACATTTTACTTATTTGTGCCAAGTCATGCTTGGTTTCAAAATTAAAACATAAGTATACCTTTTTTATACTTACCTAATTGATCTGGATTCAGTCTCTGAGTGTGTGCCATCAGTCTTGATTGAGTGAATACAATAAATGCTTAACACACCCTCTGGATAAGCCTAGCAGCTCGCCCACATTACCAAAAAGAGAGCTGTTAGTACTTACCTAACTTAGCCTCTGCTATACCTCTGGGGACTCCCTGGACTCTATACCTTACTTTGGTATAGTATATACAGAGCCAGCTTCCTACACCCGCGTCGCATCGGCCGACTGACGGGGAGAAGTTGAAGAACGCCTGTGCTTATTTTACTTCTTGTGTTACCATGACCCACCCGATGACCTCCCCGATGACTTCGAGTGTGATGAGGAGTATGGGCTCCGTGACCGTTCAAGACTTTCCACTCGAACGAGAACGGGAGCGACGCGGAGCTGAGCACCAGGCCTACAGCAGCTTTTGGGACCGCTCCCACAAAGCCTTTGGGTTCATGGCCCGGCACTCGGAACACGACTTCGGGTCATGGTCGCGCTCCAGACACCAAAGGCACACGAGGTCTGGATCCGTCATGGACATCGCCCGATGGCAGGAGCCGCAAGGCTTCAAGCCGGTCCAACGTTGGGACATGCCCGGACACTCCAGGAGTTCGGAACTCGAAAAAAAAGTCGACAAAAGCCAAAAAAGACTACCCAAAAAACAGCTAAGGGGTAGCTCTCTCCGGATCTGCACTTAGGCTGGAGCGGTAAAAGAAAAAACGGATGTCAGCGCGCATGGGCAGCGTCTATGTAGGTCCCGAGACGTTATCCCGGTGCCCACGACACCGACGACAGATGCAGAGCCGACTGACGCCACCTATCAACACATAGGGGTACTGCTGAAGAAAAATCTCCGGATCCAGACTGACGCCTGGGGGAAATTCTAAGGTAAGGGATCTACAACTAATAGCCTCTATCAGATGAAAACTCATAATGAGGTTGAAAATCCCACCTCAAGAAGAATGAATCTTCCCAAGACCCCGGCAGTGAGAATTGAAAGTGCAATAAAATGGAATGAACTACTTCCAAGTTGAAGCACCACTTGTGGTTGACAAGATACAGCCAACTGAGGCTGCCTCCCTGCGTTTAGCGATCAAACAAGATGATCAACAGTTAGCCAGACCTTGTGAGCCCGGGCCCAACACTACATCTTTAGGCCTTCAAGACATTAGTCCACAATCCACAGCATTCCAACCATCTCTCAGAGTATCAGGATCTTATCAAAATGTCTCAGATTCTCTGTAGAGAGGGGAAGGCCTTCGGGGTGACGGTGTTCACCTTGCATCAGTGAAGAGGAGGTGTTGCATGAACTGAAAATTAGATTTTTTTAGATAGTCAATGCAAAACCCAGGTCAAAGAGTAAAAGATTGTGTTCAGGTGGTCCAACAAAAGCTGCGGTGAGCCTTCCTTTAGTGTCAATTAACGTTGTATAAGTATAAATTTAACCTCAACCTATGAATATCTTCCACAACCACCAACATGCCCTTTATGAAAACACAAGGTGCTGATGTGAGGCTAAATCACAGAACAGCAAACTGATAGGGAGAGGCGCCCATCAGAAAAGCATGAATCGTGTGAAATAGCAGGACCAATATAAAGGAACGTGCATTCTGTAAGTTGCTTAACACCATGCACTCAAAGAACAAAATTCAGGACACAAAAAGCCAGAATGGTTGCCGTGCCCCTTTGTAGCCAAATAATCATATATTTGGCTGCCAGTCAGACTGAGAATGCTGGCATTACTGATAAGGCTGAACTCTCGAGTAGCAATTGAGTGAACTAAACTGCTGATGGAACTGACAGTCCGAAAACCAAGCCCCATGAGCGAGGAGTAGAGTGTCCTTATCTGAATCTTTCCAAGGGCGAATCAATCTTGTCCAGGTAGACCATAGTGTAATGGGGCAGGACTGACCAGGTGGTATGCATGTTAACCTCACGTACCTAGACCGACAAAAGAATCGAAGTGCTTCAACTGCGTATGGAACAACATGGCCTCGACAATGGATAAACACAAGGACCACCTCAATGAAGCACAGCAGAAAATGCCCTTGGTGGAGGATGGTCTGCACAGCGACACATAAGACTACTCAAAATGAACAAGGTATTCCGCTTAATTAAAGCCAAAAAGGAAGACCTAGAAGCCAGGTCACTGCATAATAACTTACATGTCCTGGGGGTAGCCAAATCTACAAACACTGGCAACATGGAATCCTTCGTAGAAAACATGTTGATATTGCTGTTCGGAGCAGACAACTTATCCAAACTCCCCGACCAACCCGAAGAGCTCCTCCCAGGCCCATGATCGTTAGGCTATTAAACGTTAGGCACAAAGACACAGAGCTGAAATTAGCACAAAACAGACCAAAAATATTTGCCCATGGTCATTCAAAATGGAACCTACAGGCCTCCATTACTTTGGTTCACTCATATACACCAGACGCAACACACACTTGAATATAAGCTCTAGGATCAAGGTAACCGTATAGTACTGGGTCACCAGGCGTCTCCTTCAGAGACACAAATAAAAAAGGTATGGCCACAACTATGGATTCACAAAACATGGTATGCTGACACCTTCACTCAATGTACTGAACCCACGACAGGGAAAGTAGTCTACTGTTTGAATAATGAGAACATGCTTTGTGCACCTTCCAGGATTCATGTCAAGGGACAGACCTAGGCCTCTAAGCACACCCTAGATTAGTGTGCGGCTAGGACCAAAATAAAAATTAGGATACCAGATACATGCAGTAAGGCACTCAGGGCAGAGAAACACAACTGTACACCATGCAAGGTACATTCTTGACCTAACACTAGGTTATAATGTTCAGTCATCTAGAGGTGAAGATCTACTAGGAAAACAAATCCACAACTTCTTCTGGTGAATCTTCCACAATATCCTGCCAAATTCATTCACCCCCCTCGTCAACATGAAATTGTCATTCTCTGTCTTCAGCATCAGGAGTTGTGTGCAAGTTATCCTCAGTAAAAGGGTCATCAATTTCCTCCTGAAACTATGGTGCAACAGGGTGGTCTAGCATTTTCATTTTGCTTGATACTTTCAATACCTTCCCTAGATATTGTAATACCCAATAGATTTAGATTCTTATAAGCAGCATTCTCAAAACTCCAGTTTTTCTCGAGCAGTTTTACCATCTTGGTATCCTGAGCTTTTTTGGCCTGAGAACCACTGGTCAGTTTGTGGATGAGTCAATACCAAAGATTTATTTTTTCCTTTTCAAACGTGACTGTACTCTGAAATTGAGTTGACGCCTTTCAGGAATTCCTTTCTAGTGGCCTTCTCTTTGGACCTGTATTATTTCTTCCACCTTTGCAAGTTTCTTTCCGGTGTGCTTCTATTTATGTCTAAGTAATGAGAAAAGCGAAGTCTGATAGACTTGCACTTCAAGAGTTGAATAAGGCTCCAGGAGCTTCGACTAACACGATGCTTTGTACTGGCAGTGGCCTCGCCTCACAGTCAGTCAACTTGAAGAAAGTAGTGGATACGAGAAAGATGTTATTCCTGGAAAAGACTGATAACAGTCCATAACAAAGGGATATGCAGGCTACTATCCTACAAGAGATGGTTTGCTTTGAGGCGGCTAGATCTTGACGGATGTGACTGCGATTGATGAAAAATTGGTCAGATCTGCGAAGGGACTTGGGTCTTTCTAAATAAAAGTAAAAGATCCTTCTAACATTCAGTAAAAACATGCTCTGCTGGAGAAGAAGGGTTAGCAGACACACTGGTACTGTTATAGTCTGGTTAATATGAAATTCTGAAACTACCTTTGGTAGAAGAGAGCTGGGCGAGTCCTCATTACTGCCCTAGTAGCATGAACAATTGTTAGGCTGCACAGCCAATAAAGCCTGAATCTCAATAACCATACAGGCTGACTTGATTGTTATTACAAAGGCAGTCTTCAGGAGAGGTGCTGCAATGAGCCTTTCGAATCGGTTCAAATGGTGGACCCATCAATTTAGTTAAGCCCAGGTTTGGCTCTCATGGAGGAGGTGAAGTTCCGGTAGGCAGAAACAACTTCTTTAGGTCTTCTAAAAAAGTCTTTAATTACAGATATTCAGGAAAAGGATACACTGTAAATGCAGCAAGATGAACTTTAACGGAGGATAAGGAATGGTTTCTTACCTGTGATCCTTATTTTCTCCCAGGGGAATCTCCACTGAAAACATAAGCACTGGATAGTCCCGCCCACATGCTGGGATCCCGGAGCACTTCTTTACAATATATATTTTCCTAAGTGTAGATGTTCGCCTTTCTTCAGTAAGGCCTGGATAAGCACTTCAGTTATTAAATGTTCTGCAGCCCATAAATTAAGCTATATTGGCCAATTGCTTTAATCTGCATTTAAAAAAGAGTTAACATATAATTAAAAAAACAGGAAAACTTAACTGGAGCTGCGTTATTTGTCCTAACAAATCTCATTCACAAACCTCTTTTAAAGAAAAATGATGAAGCAGGAAGAGGACAATGTAGACCTATAGGGGGTCAATCTGCAAATATGAAAAGAGTCTGTGCCTATAAGGGCTCACAACCCACCAGTATTCCATCATGCCCAGTAGGTGGCAGTTGAACAAGTTACTTACCTTCGGTAACGATATATCTGTAAAAGACATAGATTAGTTATAGATTCCTTACCTTAGAATTACCCCCAGGCGTCAAACTGGATCCGGAAAGTTTTCGTCAGCAGTACCCCTGCGCGTCGAAAGGTGGCGTCGGTCGGCTCCGCGTTTGTCGTTGACGTCATGGTCGCCATGGTCGCTGGGATGACGTCGCGGTCCCTACTTAGACGCCGCCCTCGCTCGCTGACGTCAGTTCTGTACACGACTTTCCACGCCAGAAGCGCAGAACCATGCAAGACACTGACCACTGGTGCACAAAACTAGGGCCCTGAAAGGAAGTCCTTAACCCTAGAAATCAGTTCGCAGAATGGGGAGGCTGGGTGGGGCGGTAAGGAATCAATAACTAATCTATGTCTCTTACAGATATATCGTTACCGAAGGTAAGTAACTTGTTCATCTGAAAGAGACAATTAGTTACAGATTCCTTACCTTAGAATAGATACCCCAGTAATACCAACCTCGGAGGTGGGTCTGCGAACCAAGTTCACACCAGAAAGTCCTGGAGAACAGAACGGTCAAAGAAGCCGTCACTCCGGACTTGGCTGTCCAAGCAGTAGTGCTTTGTGAACGTGTGCAGCAATGCCCACGTAGCTGCCTGACAGATGTCATTAAGGCGAACTCCGCGTCCCAAAGTAGTGGTAGCTGCCGTCGCCCTGGTGGAATGGGCGCCTAACCCCACTGGAGACTCCTTCTTTGCCAAGGAATAGCAAGCTTTGATGCACAAAACGACCCATCTAGAAATGGTCCCTTTGTGCACGGCCCGACCTTTTTTGGTGCCCACGTAGCCAACAAAGAGCTGGTCATCCACCCGGAATTGGTTTGTGTGATCCAAATAAAATGAAAGGGCACGTTTTGGATCCAGACGGTGGAGCCTCTCTTCTTCTTTGGAAGGATGCGGAGGCAGAAAGAAGGTGGGCAAAGTGATGGTCTGTCCAATGTGGAAAGACGTAACCACTTTGGGAAGGAAGGAAGGACGAGTTCGAAGGACAACCTTGTCCGGATGAACAGCCAGAAAAGGAGGTTTAGAAGAAAGAGCTTGGAGCTCACTCACCCTGTGCGCAGAGGTGATGGCCACCAGAAAGGCAGTTTTTAAGGTCAGAAGCCTGAGAGGACAGTTATGTAGCGGCTCAAAGGGAGCGCACATAAGATACGTAAGAACCAAGTTCAAGTCCCACTGGGGCATTACGAAGGGAACAGGAGGAAAAAGATGAGTAATGCCCTTGAGGAAGCGATTTACAACAGAAGACTTGAAAAGAGAAGGCTGATCAGGAAGCCTAAGAAAGGCTAAAATGGCCGAGAGGTAGCCCTTTAGAATGCCCAGAGCAGAGCCCTGCTGGGCCAAAGAAAGGAGGAGCAAGAGAACCTCAGAAAGAGGGGTGGAAAGGGGATCCACAGCCTTTGCTGTGCACCATGCCACAAATTTGTTCCATCTGCAGGCTTATACCATCTTAGTGGAGGGACGCCTGGCTGCCAAGATAACATCACAGACTTCGGGAGGAAGGTCGAAAGCTGTCAACTGTCGCCGTTCAATCTCCACGCAAGGAGGTGGAGGCTGGACAGGTTCGGGTGGAGGACTGTCCCCTGCTGCTGCGACAGAAGATCCACCCGAAGAGGCAGTCGGATCGGAGGGTCGATGGCCATGTGTAATAGCTCAGGATACCAGACTCTTCGTGCCAATCCGGAGCCACAAGAATGACTTGGGCCCGGTCGCACCTGATCTTCTTCAGCACTCTGGGCAGAAGTGGTATAGGTAGAAAGGCGTATAGAAGACCGCAACTCCACTCGCGACGAAAAGCGTCGCCTAGCGAGTGCCGCCTTGGAAATTCCAACGCGCAGAATTGCTGACATTGCGCGTTCTCTTCGATGGCGAATAGATCTAACCAAGGCTCTCCCCACTGTTGAAAGAGGCCTTGCACCACCTCCGAGTGAAGACGCCATTCGTGATCCATCATGCACCTGCGGCTGAGTTTGTCCGCCCTGGCGTTCAGCGAACCTGCCAGGTATTGAACCACCAGGGATATGCCCTGATGTTCCAGCCATGCCCAGAGGTGGAGGGCCTCTTGACATAGGGTCCACGACCCCACCCCGCCTTGTTTGTTGCAGTACCACATGGCGGTGGTGTTGTCCGTGAACACCTGCACTACTCTTCCACGGACAGAGGGAAGGAATGCTTTGAGTCCAAGACGAATCGCCCGAAGCTCCAGAAGGTTGATGTGGAGCCCAGACTCCGCCGGAGACCAGAGGCCTCTGATCTCCGCCTCCCCCATGTGGCCGCCCCATCCCAGAAGTGATGCATCGGTCACCACTGTGAACTCTGGTTGGGGAAGGGAGAAGGATCTGCCGTCGACCCAATCCTGGTTCGTTAGCCACCACTGCAATTGGTGTGCAGTGCCCTCCGAGATCTGGACGCAATCGGACAGGTTCCCCTGATGTTGTGCCCACTGGAACTTCAGGTCCCACTGCAGAGCCCGCATATGCCATGTGGCATGGTCCACCAGCAGGATGCTGGAGGCCATCAGGCCCAGTAGCCGGAAAGTCATCCTGAGAGAAACCCGGGATAGAGGCTGAAAGATCGGAATCATAGCCCGAATATTCCGGACTCGCTGTTCGGGAGGATAGACCCGAAAATGCTTCGTGTCCAGAACCGCTCCGATGAAGTGGAGCTTCTGAGAGGGAGACAGGTGCGACTTCGGCAGGTTGATGGAGAACCTCAGCGAATGCAGGAGGTCGGCCGTAGTCTGGAGGTGGGAGACGACAGCCAGTCATCGAGATAGGGGAAGACTGGAACCCCCGATCTGCGCAGATGAGCTGCGACCACCGCCATCACCTTCGTGAACACCCGAGGGGCGCTGGTAAGGCCAATGGGGAGCACGGTAAACTGAAAATGCTCGTGGCCTACCGTGAACCGCAAATAGCGCTGGTGGGCTGGCAGGACGGGGATGTGAAAACAGGCGTCCTGCAAGTCCAACGCTACCATCCAGTCTCCAGGGTCGAGGGCAGACAGGACCTGAGCTAGTGTCAACATTTTAAACTTCTCCTTCCGGAGGAAGCGTTTGACGTTCCTGAGATCCAAGATAGAACGCAGGCCTTTGTCCTTCTTGGGCACCAGAAAGTAGTGGGAGTAGCAACCACAACCTACTTCTGGGGCAGGAACTCGCTCGATGGCTCCCTTGAGAGCCATAACTTCCTGTTGGAGAAGGGCCAGATGATCCTCTGACATGCGATGGTACTGAGGTGGCATGGCTGGGGGGGAAGTCTCGAAGGGGAGGGAGTAGCCCCTTCAGACTATCTGCAAAACCCACCTGTCCGACATGATGGTGCACCAGTGGGGGAGGTGATGGCGAATCCTGCCGCCCACTGGCGATTGGTGGCCCTAGAAGGTCGGACTAGGAGGGTTTGGAGGCTGCTGCAGAGGGTGCGGTGGTAGACTGGCCAGCTCGCTGGCCCCCAGACCCACGACGGTGGGTCCCACGTCCCTGGCTGCGCAGGGGCTGAACAGCTTGCACCGGCCTGTGGCCCCGGGTGGAACGTGGTGGGGCACCCCTTCTGTAGCCATGAAAGGGGCGAAAGGCAGACTGCGCAGGGCGAGTGGTGGAGAGGCCCAAGGACTTGGCCGTAGCCCGTGAGTCCTTGAAGCGCTCTAGTGCGCTGTCTGCCTTGTCGCCGAACAGGTGACGGCCATCAAAGGGCATGTCCATAAGGGTAGCTTGGACATCCCCAGAAAAGCCAGTCGATCTCAGCCAGGCGTAGCGTCGAAGGGCTACCGACGTTGAAATCGTCCTACCTAGCGAGTCGGCGGTGTCCAGTCCACAGGGTATGGTAAACTTCACTGCGTCTCTCCCTCGGCAACTGCACAGGAGAGCACGGCCCCGGCCTCCTCCGGGCACTGGGGCAGCAGCTGCGCCACCGTATCCCACACAGAGTGGGTATAACGACCCAACAGACATGCAGTGTTTACTGACTGCAGTCCAAGCTGGAGGAAGAAAACATCTTCTTCCCAAGATTGTCCAGCTTTTTGGATTCCCTATTAGGTGGTGCGATAGGGAATGTGCCTTTGGATGTGGAGGCTTGGACCACCAAGCTCTCAGGGGTGGGATGTTGGGAGAGGAAAGTGGGGTCACCCGGGGCCGGGCGGTGGCGTCGGGCAATCATCCTATCCACAGGAGCCCCTGTGTTGGGCCTGGACCAGGTGCCCAAAAGGATGTCGGTTAGGGCTTCATTGAACGGTAGCATGGGCTCCGAAGAGCTCGCTGCCAGCTGAAGCACCTCTGTCAGGAGGTTAGTCCTGACTGCCACGTAGGTAGCTCGAGGTTGAGAGCCTCGGCTGCCCTACGCAACACCACTGCGTAAGAACCTCCCTCCTCCGTAGCCACGGTAGGAGGAGACAACATGCCAAGGTCTGGGGAAGTATCTAGACCACTGGCTTCCCCCAGTTCCTCTCTCCAGTCCGGGTCATACTCCAACTGGGCAGTTAGAGGGCCTCCAGACCCCTCCCAGTCCTCCTCACCCTCCTCTGGCTGCCAATCTGGCCTGATTGGAGCACCAGGGTAGAACAAGGGCCCAAAGGTACCCATCGGCGCCGGATCCGGCATCGGTCGACGCCGGTCCGGCTCCGTGTCCAGTTCAGGGCGGAGGCCGGGTGCGAAGTCGGCTGGGGACACAACCGGCGTAGCCTGCGGACGTGGTGCCGGTGGAATGGGCGCTGGGGGAGGTGTAATCAGGTTGACCGGCGCCGATCCGGATCCAGGCCTGGATCCAAGGGGACCCTGCGGTGCCGGGGCCGGAGCCGCCGGCGTCGTCGAAGGCCCAGGGCCACCAGCCGAGTCCGCGGGGCCCAAAAGCGCGCCGATGGAATTGGGCTGCCCAAAGATGGCATGCATCGCTTCGTAAAAATTGCGAAGCTGGGCAGGGGTCACGCCGGGTCCCGGGAAGGGAGGGAAACTCGGAGTCGACCCTTTGGGCTCCACATGCGGACCGGTGGGAGGGGACCCACCTGCATCCCTTGTCGCCTCTGCCGACCGACGGGGAGAAGTCGAAGAGCGCGATGCTTCTTCGACTTCTTCTTGTGCTTCGACTTACCTGAGGAGTGTGAAGACTTTGAAGAAGACTGGTGGTGGTGGCTCCGCGACCGGTCCCTTGACCTCCCACGCGACCGGGACCTCGAATGGCACGGAGCCAACTGCCGGGCCTCGAGAAGCTTTCGGGACCACTCGCGCAAAGTCTTCGGATTCATGGTCCGGCAGTCAGAGCACGACTTGGGATCGTGGTCGCGCTCCAGGCAAAACAGGCACACGCAGTGCGGATCCGTCACCGACATCAGCCGGCTGCAGGAGCCGCAAGCCTTGAAACTGGGCATCCCTGACGTGCACCAGGAGTCGAAGACTCATAAACGGTGTCGACAAAAGTCGCCAAAAAATCAGTCAAAAAGTGACTGAAGGTACCGCTCTCTCCGGATCTGCCCTGGCTGGCGCGGAAAAAGAAAGAACTGACGTCAGCGCGCTAGGGCGGCGTCTAAGTAGCTACCGCGACGTCATCCCGGCGACCACGACGGAACGACGAACGTGGAGCCGACCGACACCACCTTTCAACACGCAGGTGTACTGCTGACGAAAAACATTCCGGATCCAGTCTGACGCCTGGGGGTAATTCTAAGGTAAGGAATCTATAACTAATTGTCTCTTTCAGATACCACCGCTGTTTTTTACTGAGCCAACGGTATCATTAGTTAGGGAAACTGATTGTCTATTAATCATCCCTGTTTCTTCCACCAGGGCATAGGTCGTGTTGCTTATGAGTTCAAAGGCAATTCCCCTGAGAGAGAACTAGGATTACAGGTAAGAAACCATTCCTTCTCTCTCAGAAGATCTCCATTGGTAATCCTAGGCACTGAATAGAGTAGCAAGTCCATCCCTACAAGCTGCCATGGATGAGAAAAGAGACGACCCTTACGACCCTTAGAGAAAACTAAGCAGGAAAGCCTGTCTTACTTGAGCATCTGTTCTCGCATCAGAGTCCAAACAATAGTGCTTGGTAAAAATGTGAACTGATCTCCACGTAGTTGCTTTGCATATTCCAGCACTGCAAATATTTCTCATTAAAGCAGCTGTAGCTGCTTTCCATCTAGTGGAATGAGCTTTTGGTTTATAGGAAACAATTGTATTTGCTTTCTGGTAGTATAACAAGATACAAGAAACTATCCACCTGGATATAGATTGTTTAGACGTGGCTAAACCTGTAGGAACAGGGCCATAGTTTCCAAACAATTGTTTAGACTTTCGTATGTCTTTTGTTTTGTCTAGATAACATTTTAAGACTCGCCTAACTTCTAAAGTGTGGAGAGTTCTTTCTGCTGGAGTCGTAGGGTATTAAAAGAAAGTAGGCAAAGAAATAGACTGGTTAATGTGAAAATCTGAAACAACTTTGGGTAAGAATTTCTGATGAGTTCTCATAACCTTCGTACTGCTATGGAACACTGTATATGGTTCGTGAGAATAAAGTTTGATCCTCACTAAGCCTACATGCTGAATTGATAGCCACTATGAAAGTAGCCTTCCAAGAAAGTTACTGTAATGAGGTATTATAAACTGGCTCAAAAGGAGATTGCATGAGAGTACTATGTTCAATACCCAAGAAGGGCAGGGACAGCGTATTAAAGGGAAACCTTTCTCTAGACCCTCTAGAAAGTCTTTAATAACAGGAACATCAAAAAGAGATTTGTGAAGGACATTTATAATAGGCAATAATTACCGCCAAATGCACTTTAATAGAAGAGGATTGTAAGTCAGATTTGGCTGGATAAAGCAAGTCTGGAAGAATAACTTCTTCTTGGCATGTTGTTGAATCAAAGCTCTTGTCAGAACACCAGATACAGAATCTCTTCCATTTAAAAAAATAAGCTGAAAGCGTTGATGGGCGCTTAGCCTCCTTGAGAATGTTCATACATTCCTGTGGTAGATTTAAATATCCATATTGTACAAGCTCAGGAGCCATGCTGCCAAACTCAAAGAGGAGAGATTGGGATAAACCATCTGACCTCCGAATTCAGGAGAAGGTCCGGTCCGTATGGCAGCTTCAAGTACGCAAAAGCGTAGAGAAATTTACCAGACCAGTTTATCTCTAGGGCATACCTCGAGGCAAAGTTTGGGCATTTTTTGTTTTCTGCGGTTGAGAATAAATCTATGTGAGGAAAACCCCATATGCAGATGTTTTGAATGACTTTGTCGAATAGAACCAAAGGGAACACAACAGGGAAGGAAGTAAAGGACGTTTATCTTGATGCAGCCACTTGGGTTGACCACTTCTCAAGGCTGTATGCAGTACCAGATAGTGACATGGTCTTACCTAATGCAGGGTTACTACTTAGTCCAAATGAAGACAAATTAGTTTTTGATTTAGAAGAAACAATATTGGCGATTAATGCAGTTAAATTAAGGAAAGCGCCCGGACCCGATAAAATCCCGGGAGATTTATTCAAGCACGATATCAGTGTCTGGGGCCCCTATATTAACTATCTATGCAACGCCATAGCAGCGGGCGCAGAAATTCCAGAAACATGGAAAGGGGCGGAAATTTTTACAATTTTAAAAAAGGGTAATCGCTATGACCCAATAAATTATCGCCCTATCAGTTTAATTGATATTTTACAGAAAGTTTTTGCAAGGCATATTTTAAATCGTATAAATATATGGATTGAGGAGAACGCTATACTTTCTAAATTTCAGGCAGGTTTTATACTTAAAACCAGTACAATAGATCAGGTTTTTAGATTTTCTTGTTTATGTTGGAAATATGTGAACTTAAGAAAGGGTCATCTTTACGTTGCCTTTGTAGATCTAAAGGCTGCGTTTGATCTTATCCCACGGGCTTTGTTATGGGAGTCACTGAGATGTCAAGGGTTGGCAGCTAACCTACTCGAACAGATTATGAGGCTACATGAAAATAATTACGCGAAGGTTAGATGGGGGCCAAGGGGCGAACTAACAGGACCAATCCCCATAAAACGGGGTGTTCGCCAAGGATGCGTACTGGCACCCACATTATTCTCATTATATGTCAACGATATTCCGAAATTTCTGAATGGCTGTAAAAATGATGCACCAAAATTAAGGGGTGAATTGGTGCCAGCACTTTTATTCGCTGACGATACGATATTAATATCGCAAACGCCCAAGGGACTACAATGTTTAATAGATTCGTTCCATACGTATTGTAACATTAAAGGCCTTGAAATTAACATTAGTAAGACTAAATACATGGCCATAAATCCCCACAAAACTTTTCGGGAAAATATAGTTTTGAATGGTCAAAAGTTGGAGTACGTACAGAGTATTAGCTATTTGGGTATTTCCTTGGATACTAAATTATCATGGAAGACCCAAATAGAAAAAAGTAAGATAACCTTGACACAAAATGCGTTGCCTATTATGAAAAGGCATGGAAATAGTTTTACTAAAGCTATTTCTCCAGCATTGGAGGAGTTCAAATACAAAGCCCAATCTGCAGCATTATATGGGGCTGAAATATGGGGACCCGTCTGCAAAAAAGAATTTCGAGGTGGGAGAAAACAAATTCTATAGAGCACTTTTAAGTCTTACGGTAGGCACACCACTAATTCCAATTATTTTGGACCTGAATATAAAACGGACTGACCACTATGCAATTTTATTTAAGACCTCTTACATTATGGTTAAGACTTTGGTCAACACCGGAGTTGCTAGATTATAAGGTCGGTTTAGAAGAAATTATAAAATTGGATCAGAACAAAAGTATCACATGGCTTAGACATGTTTGTTTATGGTTGAAAAAGATTGGCTTATCCCAGTTTTGGGATGATCCGTCTTTATTGACCCAAGCCTCTAAAAAGGTATTAAAATCTACTTTCTGGGCCTATATTCAAAGTAGCATGCTACATGATTCAGCAGGAGGGGCACTAACAATAAGGTTCCTTTTGTTCAAAGATGTGGCATATTTTGAGCCTTTCTTGGACGAAGTACGCCCTCAACTTGCAAAAACATTATATATGAAATTTAGATATGGCATAATGAACATTAATACAGTTGTAGCAAGTTGGGCCAGTAAACACACTGAAAATATCGATTATTTGTGTACTTTATGTTCAGGTAAAGCCAAAGAAAATGAGTTGCATATTCTTTTCTTCTGTCCTGTATATGCTAAGGCTAGGAAAAATGGATCATACCGATCTGTTTAAACCTAGGAATGAGATCATGCAAAGAGGCGGAAAGAATTCTAAAGACTGAAACTGCACAGGTTATTGTCTTTGGCGTTAGTAGATTTTTGTTAGCAGTTACTTTTTAAGAGCTAAAGCAGGTCTTAAGCTGTAGTGTTTTGTCCGTATTTTCTCGGAATTTTTAAAACAATATAGTTGTCTATAATGAAAAGACACATGGAATGGTACTGTACTATGTATTAGCAGACACAAAGTTATTAATTGTCTTATATTCTAACAATACGGGAGTTTCTTAAAAAAGGACGTGGAATGCAAGTCTAATACCATGAGTTTTCCTCTTTTTAATCACTGATGCCTTTTTAGCATATTTATATTAGTATTTATGTTTTAACATAGTAGGGACATATAGATCCCTTTCCATTGTATCTTCTTGTATAAATTGCTCGCATAGGTTTTTATTTGGACTATTTGTATTTGTATTTATAATTGTACGTATTTTTATGCATCTTTTATGGTTTAAAAGAACCGAAATAAAGATTTTGAACTGAACTGAATAGAACCCACTCGTGATTTTCTTAGATAATCCTGCTTAAGAAGTCTGCTTGAATTTTCTGTACCCCCAGAAGATGGGTTGCAGTGATTCTCGGGTCTTTGGTTAGCAACCAATTCCATATTGTTTGGGCTTCCTGGGACAAGGCTCTGGACCTTGTTCCCCCTTGCTTGTTCAGAAAGTACATTGTTGTCGTGTTGTCTGTCTGAAGAAGAAGGGATTTTGTCTTGAAGGACGGTGGGAAAGACTTCAATGCCAAATGAACAACTCATAGTTCCAGGAGGTTGATACAAGTAATTTCCTTCTTGGACCATGTTCCCTGAATTTGTAGGTGATTCATGTGCACTCCCCAACCTAACAGAGGCTGGGGAGTGCATCCCTTGAAGATTTTCCAACTTGCACCACCATTTGAGGGATTGCCTTGCTTTGAGGGAAAGTGTGATCCTGTCTTCCAAGTTGCCTGAATATTGACTCCATTGGTCCTCCAGAAATTCTTGTAGTGGTCTCATGTGGTGACAGGCATTTGACGTCAGAAATATGCAAGATGCCATTGAGCCTAGGAGAGATGATACTTTTCTCACCATTGGATTAGAGGCTTTCATGAGAGATTGACATTTAAGGTGTATGGATAACAGTCTCTCCTCCGAAGGCTACACGTTTGCTTTTAAGGTGTCGACAGATAATGTGGAGACTGGACTGGTGAGGAAGTCGATTTTTGGAGATTGGCATGAAAACCTAGTTGATTGAGGGTCTAGACCGTTATTCGATAATGAAGCTGAGCTTGTTGACGCCTTGATAAGCCGATCTTCTAGGTATGGATAGATTAATATTCTGAATTTCCTGAGATGTGCGGCAACCACTGCCATGCACTTCGAAAAAAGGTCTGGGTGCTGATTTGAGGCCAAAAGGAAGATCTTTGTACTGACAGTGATCATGATTTACTACAAATCTCAGGAATTTGAGATGTTTTCTGGCTATTGGAATGTGAAAGTATGCATCCTGAAGATCTATGGAACACTGCCAGTCTCCTTAATGGATTTGAACATAAATCTAATGTCATGCTAGTATTCTGAACTTTTCTCTCCGTATTCATTTGTTGGTGACTTTCAGACCCAGAATGGGTCTGAATTCATTTTTGGGACCTTTCTTTTTCACCAAAAAATAACAGGAATAAATGTCTGTGCCTTGTTGGTTAGGTGGAACAAGCACAACTGTCTACTTCTGCAGAAGGATGTTCAATTCTGATATCAGCATTTGCACAAGTTGATTGGAAGATTTTGGTGGAATATTTGGTGGAGTGCTGGTGAATGTGTAACAATAACCATTCTGTAGAATATTCAGAACCCAGGCATCTTTTGCGATGGATTTTCACACTGTTAGTTTTTGTGAAATACTTCCCCTAACGTAATGGATAACAGAAGAAGGGGAAGCAGAGACTCATTTGTTTGAGGCTTTCCTGCTTGGGCAGTGTAGGAAGCTGTTATTTTATGTAGTATACCAAAACGAGGTATATTATGTAGAAAGTCTAGACAATCCTTGTTGATTTACAGGGCTTAAATTAATAATCCCAAATGCTCTCTTTTGTGATAGTGTGGACGAGCAGTTTGGACTTATCAGAGGGTAGTGTTAATGCATTTGTTGAACACACAGAGTCAAAAAATGAGACACACACTTGAAGAAACTCAAGACCAATTTAGAAAAATAACAAGTATTTTTATATTTATTTTAAACACCAAGGACTTTATTAAAGTAAGTACTTTTGAGTTTATCAGATTTTGCAGGTAAGTAACAATATTCACTCAAATGTGTTGTACGTGGTAATGCTTTCCTGTGGGGAAAAAGGCATATACTGCATTTGGACATTTGCAAACAGTTCTCAGGGGTCACTGTAAGGACTTAAGGTGCTTTGGGGCCAAGGTCCAAAGTACCACTAGCAGTTCAAGTTAAACTGTCCTGGAGTGTCTGGGTCCAGAGGGGCTGGATGGGTTGGTAGCCTTGTGCACTACACCATAGGCCAAGAGGGAGGCCACCTAGAAACAGGCTGCAGTTGGGTACTTGAGGACAAGTCTGGGAGCTCCCAACGGGGGGCTCAGTTCATGGGGGTCCTGGGAGCAGCATCGATTGTTGTGGACCCGGGCCAGGGAGCTAGGGTGCAGAGGAATTGGTTGTCTGGTGCTCGTGCATCAAAGGCACCCACTGGACCGCTCTGACCTCAGGAGCACGGTGACCTCTTCCTGGGTGGCTGCTGCATCGGTGGTCCCAGTGAAAATCAGAACGGTGAACCAGACACTGTGGTCGGTGCTAGCAAGCTTTAGGGAAGTGGCTCCTCCACTTCAAGGGAGATGCTGATGGCTTAGCGAAGTGCTGGAAGCCCTCCGAGGCTTTTGGAGTATGCACAGCTGCAGGACGAGTTGAGTTGTCACAATTGTCGGAACAGGAGCAGGTAGGCAGGCAGGGTTTTAGCGCCAAAGTCCACCAGCAGTCAGCAGTTCTTGCTTCTTAAGCTCTTCTGTCTTCAGTCAGCCAAATCTGAAGTCCTGGTGTCAGGGGACCACCAAAACACTCACTTTAGGGGTGTTAAGGCGAGTGTAAGATAGTAGCCAACCACTACAAAATCGATGCACAGCATGTGACTTGCAAAACTTTTTTAGGCTGCAAAACTACACCTACAGGTATGAAACTATTTTGTTTTGTAGCATGAATCTTGTCTGGATTCTCATGTGCATAGATTTTGTAGTGGTTTTGATAGATTTACGGTGGTTGGGTTGAAGATGCTCTTAGATTTGTAAACAGATGTTTTAAGACTTTGTGTCCCACTTGAGCTTCCCTGTTCATTTGAATGTCTATGCAGTAGTGTTTTGTGAACGTGACCTCATTGCTGCCATACATATGTTCTGCAAAGCTAACTTTGCTAGAAAAGCAATGGTTACTCCTTTTTTCCTTGTTGAGTGTGCTCCTGGGTTTGAATTGAGTTTCTCCCCTGCACCTGTGTGGCACAGTTGAATGGTTTGTGTGATGCATCTGGCAACTGTGCCCTTACTTACAGGTTTTCCCAAATTGTCTGCAAACGAGACAGAAAATTGCTTTGTTTCCCTGCTTGTCTTTGTCTTTTCAATATAGTACATTATCTTGTGCCTTGCATCCGTGTATAACGCTTTCTCCGCTAGATTTTTTGGTTGCTGGAAAAAAGTTGGAATTTGTATTGCCTGATTTATATGGAAGTATGAAACTACCTCGGGTAAGAATTGGAGATCTGTCCTCATGATGATCCTGTCCTTGCGAACCTGTAAATATGGCTCTTGAATTGTGAGTGCCTGTATTTCACTCACCCTGCGAAGTGATATTATGGCCACAAGATATGTTGTTTTTAGCGTGAGCATTTTTAATGTGGCCTTGTGTAAGGGCTCAAAAGGTGCCTTCATAAATTGAGTGAGTACCACATTCATGTTCCATGTGGGTGCTAGTACTGCTCTTGGTGGTGCAATTCTGTTTGCCCCTTCTAAGAAACGCTTGATTGATGGAGCTCTGAAAAAGCTTCTTCATATGTGACCCCTTGTGTAGGGCACGATTGCTACTCAGTGTACTTTTAAGGATGCATGTGTTAATTTGCAGCCTAGCAGGAATGTAAGATATTTTAGCACTGTTGCGTCTTTAGTGTTTTTCCTTAGTAAGCCCTTTTTAAGACACCATAGAGAGTATTTTTTCCATTTAGCGATGTAGCATTTCCTTGTTGTTGGCTTTCTTGCCTCTCTTAGAACAGCCATTATGTTTTCTGATAGCTTTAAATGACCAAATTCAAAGTCTTTAGGAGCCAGGCTCAAAGACTCTGTTTCCGGGTGTAGCACCCTCCCATCTTCCATTGTCAACAGGTCTTGTTGCATTGGTAGCTTCAGATTGTTGCCCTGTGATATTTCTATTAGTTCTGAAAACCATATTTGTCTCGCCCATTGATGGGCAATTAATATTAGAGTCATTTTGCTCCTCTTGCATTTGTTGATCACTCTGTTCTCTCACTGGGATATACCTTCCCCTGCACAGAACTGATTCTTGCTCCTAGAAGAACAAGTTACTTACCTTCGGTAACGATATATCTGTAAGAAACATAGGTTAGTTATAGATTCCTTACCTTAGAATTACCCCCAGGCGTCAGACTGGATTCGGAAAGTTTTTCGTCAGCAGTACCCCTGCGCGTCGAAAGGTGGCATTGGTCGGCTCCGCGTTTGTCATTGGCGTCGTGGTCGCTGGGATGATATTGCGGTGATTGTATGATTAAACCACTACCTCCTTAATCACGAGTGCCTAAACCACGAATTCTAAACAACGACCCAATCTAAACCACTAAGTAAAGAACCACGACATACTGAACCACGAATTCCCCTACCCCTAAATACTAACTCATACCCCTCCTACCCCCTTAAAACTAACTCGATTCTCCCCAGCCCCCTAAAAACTAACTCTATTCTCCCCAACCCCCTAAAAACTAACTCGATCCTCTCCCCCCTAAAAACGAACATGATCCCCTCCCACCCCTAAAACCTAACTCAATTCTCCCCAACCCCTAAAAACCTAACACGATCCCCTCCCACCCCTAAAAACTAACACAATCCCTCCAAGCGCCTAAAAACTAACCTGAACCCCCACCCCCTAAATACTATCTCGATCCCCTCCCACCCCCTAAAAACGTACACGATCCCTCCAAGCCCCTAAAAACTAACCCGCACCCCCCCACCCCCTAAAAACTTACTCGATTCCCTCCCACCCCCTTAAAACTTACACAACGCCTCCAAGCCCCTATAAACTAACACGTACCCCCCACCTCCTTAAAACTAACTCGATTCTCCCCAACTCCCTAAAAACTAACTCGATCCCCTCCCACCCCTAAAATCTTACACGATCCCTCCAAGCCCCTAAAAACCAAACCTGAATCCCCCACCCCCTTTAAAACTAACCCAAACCCCCCACCCCTTAAAACTAGCCCCAAAACCTCTTACCTGTTCCTGTCCGACGCTGCTCTGAACTCCGCCCTGCACGAACACTAGACCGTCTTAGCCTGAACCACGCACATGCGTGGTTCGGCTAAGTCGTTGTTCATGCAAGTCGTTGTTCGGCTTGCGTGACTCCGGAACTCGTTGTTCCGGAGTCGTACTTCAGGATGTTTCCCATTGCGGTAGCTAATTAGACGACGCCCTCGAGCACTGACGTCAGTTCGGTACACGACTTTCCACGCCAGAAGCGCAGAGCCATGCAAGACACTTACCACTGGAGCACAAAACTAGGGACCTGAAAGGAAATCCTTAACCCTAGAAGTCAGTTCGCAGAATGGGGAGGATGGGTGGGGCGGTAAGGAATCTAGACTATAACTAACCTATGTTTCTTACAGATATATCGTTACCGAAGGTAAGTAACTTGTTCATCTGAAAGAAACAGTTAGTTATAGATTCCTTACCTTAGAATAGATACCCCAGCAATACCAACCCTGGAGGTGGGTCTGCAAACCAAGTTCAAACCAGAAAGTCCTGAAGAACAGAACGGCCAAAGAAGACGTCTCTCCGTACTTGGCTGACCAGGCAGTAGTGTCTTGTGAACGTGTGCAGCGATACCCATGTAGCTGCCTGACAGATATCATTAAGGGGGACTCCACGTCCCAAAGCAGTGGTAGCTGCCGTCGCTCTGGTGGAGTGGGCGCGCAACCCCACGGGTGGCTCCTTCTTTGCCAAGGAATAACAAGCTTTGATGCACAAAACGACCCATCTAGAAATGGTCCATTTGTGCACGGCCCAACCTTTTTTGGCGCCCACGTAGCCAATAAAGAGCTGGTCATCCACCCGGAATTGTTTTGTGCGATCCAAGTAAAAGGAAAGCGCACACTTTGGATCCAGACGGTGGAGCCTCTCTTCTTCTTTGGAAGGATGCGGAGGTGGAAGGAAGGTGGGCAAAGTGATGGTCTGTCAAATATGGAAAGGAGTAACCACTTTGGGAAGGAAGGACGAGTTCTAAGGACAACCTTGTCTGGATGAACAGTCAGAAAAGGAGGTTTAGTAGAAAGAGCTTGGAGCTCACTCACCCTGCGCGCAGAGGTGATGGCCACCAGAAAGGCAGTTTTCAAAGTCAGAAGCCTGAGAGGACAGTTATGTAGTGGCTCAAAGGAAGCACACATAAGATAGGTAAGAACCAAATTCAAGTCCCACTGAGGCATTACGAAGGGAACAGGAGGAAAAAGATGAGTAATGCCCTTAAGGAAGCGATTTACAACAGGGGACTTGAAAAGAGAAGGCTGATCAGAAAGCCTAAGAAAGGCTGAAATGGCCGTGAGGTAGCCCTTTAGAGTGCCCAGAGCAGAGCCCTGCTGGGCCAAAGAAAGGAGGAACAAGAGGAGCTCCGAAAGAGGGGCGGAAAGGGGATCCACAGTCTTTGCTGTGCACCATGCCACAAATTTGTTCCATCTGCAGGCGTATACCGTCTTAGTGGAGGGACGCCTGGCTGCCAAGATAACATCACAAACTTCGGGAGGCAGGTCATACGATGTCAACTGCCGCCACTCAATCTCCACGCAAGGAGGTGGAGGCTGGACAGGTTCGGGTGGAGGACCGTCCCTTGCTGCTGCGACAGAAGATCCTCCCGAAGAGGCAGTCTGATCGGAGGATCGATGGCCATATGTAGCAGCTCGGGATACCAGACTCTTCATGCCCAATCCGGAGCCACAAGAATGACTTGGGCCCAGTCGTGCCTGATCTTCTTCAGCACTCTGGGCAGAAGTGGTATAGGCGGAAAGGCGTATAGAAGACCACAACTCCACTCGCGACGAAAAGCGGCGCCTAGCGAGTGCCGCCTTAGAAATTCCGACGTGCAGAATTGCTGACATTGCGCGTTCTCTTCGGTGGCGAATAGATCTAACCAAGGCTCTCCCCACTGTTGAAAGAGACCTTGCACCACCTCCGAGTGAAGACGCCATTCGTGATCCATCATGCACCTGCGGCTGAGTTCGTCCGCCCTGGCGTTCAGGGAACCTGCCAGGTGTTGAACCACCAGGGATATGCCCTGATGTTCCAGCCATGTCCAGAGACGGAGGGTCTCTTGACATAGGGTCCACAACCCCACCCCGCCTTGTTTGTTGCAGTACCACATGACGGTGGTGTTGTCCATTAACACCTGCACTACTCTTCCCCGGACAGAGGGAAGGAATGCTTTGAGTGCAAGACGAATCGCCCGAAGCTCCAGAAGGTTGATGTGGAGCCCGGACTCCGCCGGAGACCAGAGGCCTCTGATCTCCGCCTCCCCCATGTGGCCGCCCCATCCCAGAAGTGATACATCAGTCACCACTGTGAACTCTGGTTGGAGAAGGGAGAGGGATCTGCCGTCGACCCAATCCTGGTTCGTTAGCCACCACTGCAATTGGTGTGCAGTGCCCTCCGAGATCTGGACGCAATCATACAGGTTCCCTTGATGTTGTGCCCAGTGGAACGTCAGGTCCCACTGCAGAGACCGCATATGCCATTTGGCATGGTCCACCAGCAGGATGCATTAGGCCATCAGGCCCAGTAGCCGGAGGGTCATCCTGACCGCAACCCGGGAAAGAGGCTGAAAGATCGGAATCATAGCCCGAATATCCCGGGAGGATAGACCCGAAACTGCTTCGTGTCCAGAACCGCTCCGATGAAGAGGAGCTTCTGAGAGGGGGTCAGGTGTGACTTCGGCACGTTGATGGAGAACCCCAGCGAATGCAGGAGGTCGGCCGCAGTCTGGAGGTGGGAGGTGGGAGACGACAGCCTGGGGCGAGCCCTCCTTCAACAGCCAGTCGTCAAGATAGGGGAAGACTGGAAGCCCTGATCTGCGCAGATGAGCTGCGACCACCGCCATCACTTTCGTGAATACCCGAGGGGCGCTGGTAAGGCCAAAGGGGAGCACGGTAAACTGAAAGTGCTCGTGGCCTACCGTAAACCGTAGGTAACGCCAGTGGGCCGGCAGGACGGGGATGTGAAAGTAAGCGTCCTGCAAGTCCAACGCTACCATCCAGTCTCCAGGGTCGAGGGCAGACAGGACCTAAGCTAGCATCAACATTTTGAACTTCTCCTTCCATAGGAAGCGGTTGACGTTCCTGAGATCCAAGATAGGACGCAGGCCTTCCTCCTTCTTGGGCACCAGAAAGTAGTGGGAATAGCAACCACGACCTACTTCTGGGATAGGAACTCGCTCGATGGCTCCCTTGGCCAAGAGTGCCGAAACGTCCTGTTGGAGAAGGGCCAGATGATCCTCCGACATGCGATGGTACTGAGGTGGCATGGATGGAGGGGTAATCTCGAAGGGGAGGGAGTAGCCCCTTCGGACTATTTGCAAAACCCACCTGTCCGACGTGATGGTGCGCCAGTGGGGGAGGTCATGGCGAATCCTGCCGCCAACTAGCGATTGGTGGCCCTGAAAGGTCAGACTAGGAGGGTTTGGAGGCTGCGGCAGAGGAGGCTGTGGTGGACTGGCCTGCCCGCTGGCCCCCAGAACCACGGCGGTGGTTCCCACGTCCCCGGCCGCGCAGGGGCTGAACAGCTTGCACGGGCCTGTGGCCCTGGGTGGGACGTGGCGGGGCACCCCTTCCGTAGCCACGAAAGGAGCAAAAAGCAGACTGCACAGGGCAGGCGGTGGAGAGGCCCAAGGACCTGGCCGTAGCCCAAGAGTCCTTAAAGCGCTCCAGCGCGTTGTCTGCCTTGTTGCCGAAAAGGCGATGGCCGTCAAAGGGCATGTCCGTAAGAGTGGATTGGACATCCCCTGAAAAACCAGTAGACCTCAAACAGGCGTAGCGTCGAAGGGCTACCGACGTGGAAATCGTCCTGCCTAGTGAGTCGGTGGTATCCAGCCCACAGCGGATGGTAAACTTTGCTGCGTCTCTCCCTTCGGCAACTGCACAGGAGAGTACGGCCCGGGTCTCCTCCGGGCACTGGGGCAGCATTTTGCGCTACCGTATCCCACACGGAGTGGGTATAACAGCCCAACAGACATGCGGTGTTTACCGACCGCAGTCCCAAGGAGGAGGAAGAAAACATCTTCTACCCAAGATGGTCCAGCTTTTTGAATTCCCTATCAGGTGGTGCGTTAGGGAATGCGCCTTTGGAGGTGGAGACTTGAACCACCAAGCTCTCAGGGGTGGGGTGTTGAGAGAGGAAAGTGGGGTCGCCCGGGGCCGGGCGGTGGCGTCGGGC
This sequence comes from Calotriton arnoldi, assembly GCA_963921515.1. NCBI lineage: Eukaryota > Metazoa > Chordata > Amphibia > Caudata > Salamandridae > Calotriton > Calotriton arnoldi. Next base: position 30,052 of record CAWUFW010021031.1, read on the forward strand.
AATTAGCCTTTCCACAGGAGCCCCTGTGTTGGGCCTGGACCAGGTGCCCAAAAGGATGTCAGTGAGGGCTTCATTAAACGGTAGCAGGGGCTCCAAAGAGCTCGCTGCCGGTTGAAGCACCTCTGTCAGGAGGTTAGTCCTGACTGCCACCGTAGGTAGCTCGAGGTGGAGAGCCTCGGCCGCCCTACGCAACACCACGGCATAAGACGCTCCCTCGTTTGTAGCCACAATAGGAGGAGACAACATGCCAAGGTCTGGCGAGGTATCCGGACCACTGGCTTCCCCCAGTTCCTCTCTCCAGTCCGGTTCGTAGCCCAACTGATCAGTTAAAGGGTCTTCAGACCCCTCCCAGTCCTCTTCACCTTCCTCTGGCTGCCAATCTGGTCTAAAAGAGCCAGGGTAGAACAAGGGCACAAAAGTACCCGTCGGTCGACGCCGGTCCGGCTTCGTGTCTACATCAAGGTGGAGGCCGGGGTCGACGTCGGCTGGGCACACAGCCGACACCGGCTGCGGACATTGTGCAGGTGGAATCGGCACCGGGGGAGGTGTAACTAGGTCGACCGGCGCCGATCCGGATCCAGGCCTGGATCCACGGGGACCCTGCGGCGCCGGGGCCAAAGCCGCCGGCATCGAAGGCCCAAGGCCCCCAGCCGAGTCCGCGGGGCCCGAAGGCGCGCCGGCGGAGTCGGGCTGCCCAAAGATGGCATGCATCGCTTCGTAACATTGAAGAAGATGGGCAGGGGTTGCTCCAGGTCCCGGGGAGGGAAAATAGGAGTCGACCCTTCGGGCTCTGCACGTGGAGCCGCGTTAGGGGCACCACCCGCATCCCTCGTCGCGTCGGCCGACCGACGAGGAGAAGTCGAAGAGCGACGATGCTTCTTCGACTTCTTCTTGTGCTTCGACTTACCTGAGGAGTGCGAAGACTTGGAAGAAGACTGGTGGTGGTGGCTCCGCGACCGGTCCCTCGACCTCCCACGCGACCGGGACCTCGAACGGTGGGGAGCCAACTGCCGGGCCTCAATGAAGCTTTCGGGACCGCTCCCGCAAAGACTTCGGATTCATGGTCCAGCAGTCGGAGCACGACTTGGGATCGTGGTCGCGCTCCAGGCAAAACAGGCACACGCAGTGCGGATCCGTCACTGACATCAGACGGCTACAGGAACCACAGGCCTTGAACCCGGCATCCCTCATGCACCAGGAGTCGAAGACTCAGCAAAAATGGTGTTGACAAAAGTCGAGAAAAAGTCAGTCAAAAAGTGACTGGAGGTACCGCTCTCTCCAGATCTGCGCTGCCTGGCGCGGAAAGAGAAAGAACTGACGTCAGCGCGCGAGGGCGGCGTCTAAGTAGCTACTGCGACGTCATCCCGGCTACCACGACGCCAACGGCGAACGCGAAGCCGACCGAAACCACCTTTCGACGCGCAGGGGTACTGCTGACGAAAAACTTTCCGGATCCAGTCTGATGCCTTGGAGTAATTCTAAGGTAAGGAATCTATAACTAACTATTTCTTTCAGATACATTTTTTCTTGTTCTGGTCTTGGTGATGACTTCTTTATTTTTATAAAGAAACCCACTGAGAATAGTTTCCTCATTACCTGTTTCATATGCTCCTTGCATTTTTTGTGGAAGTTTACCTGGACGACTGGTTTGGAAGAGAAAAGACAGACATGCATTCCTTTTCTTTTTAAGTGAGCTGCCACTGCTGCTTGACACTTTTTAAATACTCTTGGAGCTGATTTTAGTCCGAAGGCCAGTATTTTGAACTGGTAGTTCGGTTTGTTCACCACAAATGTAGGAGGCTGGCTTAGTATATGGTGCACACTTATTTAAGTGAAGCACATTGCACTAATCCAGACAACCCTTATTGTGATTTTAGTGGTCTTAGACAACCATAGAAAGATCTCTAAGTGGTAGCTGTGGAGAGCAGCCTTCAGGCTTAGTCCAGAAGGAGTGTAAAGCAGCTTGTTTTACCAGAACTAATCATATAGTGCAGGTTAAACGAAAAAGAAAACACACAGTGTAGTTATAAAAATATGTCTATTTATTATACACACTCACTAACACATTGCTAGATCTCCTACCTGGAGATATAAACACAAATACACACAATACTTCAAATGTAAACAGGTGAGCACAAATACACAGTGGTCTCCGTGGGGAGACCAAACCATATACCAAAGAAGTGGAATGCGAACTGCGACCGAAGTTGGGACTTGGACCAGAAGACTCAGAAGAGCTGGGGACACAAGGAACCATCCAAGGTAAGTACCCAGGAAACCCACGGAGGCTGTGTGCAGAGTGCAGAGTGGAAACACATACGCATACTCAATGCAGATTAATGGGAAAGACGCGGTTGCAGTTTTCAAGAGAGAGGACCTTTACCAGTGGACCTTGAAGAAACCCCGTGGAGGACAGAGGGTTGGAGAGTCACCCCACCCGTGGAAACCCCAGGAACCAGGATACCTACACCAGGGAAGCCGGATGCATGGGTGTGATGTGGTGTTGGAAACCACAATGGAGGACTTCAGGAAAGATGCCGCTGACGAAGAAGGTGAAAGAGTCCGGTGGAATCCAAGGATGGATTCTTGGAGAGGAGTACCTGCTAGCAGAGGGGACAGAGCCTATGCCACTCGGAGGTGACCAGGAGACACGGAAGACCAATGACCACCGATAAAGGAAGATGCAGGAGTGATGACCTATGTTCCCTCTAAGCTGCGCGCCTGGGTGGCAGCGCACAGGTGATTTTTCACAGCGCAGGGAGCCTTAAGGAGCGCGCAAAACAAACGGATCTTCTGCTGACAGAAGAAGAGCTGGCAATGAGCTGCTAATGACGGCACAGAAAGGCCCTTGATATGTTTCCTCCTCCCTCCTGACTTTGATTGTTTAAGGTGCGACTCACCCGCCCCACCACAGTTCTTAGATTAACTGTTTTTGAAACTGTGTCTGCAGCCCACGAGTTTTGCACACTTTGCAATCGTGAAAAGGAGGAACGGTTGTGCGGGTACTGCAATTAATATAACAAAAGCATGGCAAATAAACAAGCTGCTTTGGTAAAACTATATTGCCATGCTTGTGTTTGAAGGCGTTAACAATAAAAGCCCCAGATTTTCCAAGGAAACAGTGTTCTGTTCAAGCTAACTTATTTGGGGATGTCGAGAAATGCAGAGGCAGAAAAGAGAGCCCTGCTGAATATAACCCTGATAAAATAATCTGCATCTCAGACACGCTGTCTGCGTCTAGGTGGAAGATACTAAATGACATGTAAATTAAATGGGCCAACTTATTCTTCTCTATATGCAGTTTGAAAGCTGCACTCCTCTTCTTTTACTCACATATGTGATTTCTCCACAACATTTTTCTTAAGAATTACAGATCCTCTCTGTGACTGTCAGGAGCGCTGCAGGGGTTACTAAAAGCACTTTGTGAAAAGAAATCACATAAAAGTACAATGGGCGAGCCAACAGATTAAAAGGGTGAGCAGAACCGAGCCAAGAGTCTGGCTAGGACCTTAGAGCCTGTGCAGGAGCCAAGAGTCTGGCTAGGACCTTAGAGCCTGTGCAGGAGCCAAGAGTCTGGCTAGGACCTTAGAGCCTGTGCAGGAGCCAAGAGTCTGGCTAGGCTAGGACCTTAGAGCCTGTGCAGGAGCCAAGAGTCTGGCTAGGGCTAGGACCTTAGAGCCTGTGCAGGAGCCAAGAGTCTGGCTAGGACCTTAGAGCCTGTGCAGGAGCCAAGAGTCTGGCTAGGACCTTAGAGCCTGTGCAGGAGCCAAGAGTCTGGCTAGGACCTTAGAGCCTGTGCAGGAGCCAAGAGTCTGGCTAGGACCTTAGAGCCTGTGCAGGAGCCGAGGCTTGGAAATGTTTGCTATGTAACTCATACAACAAACATCATGTAAAATGTAATAAAGCCTCAACAACATTCAAACACGTGTGCTTCTTTAACATGTGGAACCTTTGACATAATAGTCACATTATAGCAATGCACTGAGAAGTACATATTACAAGTGATAGGTTTCAAACATGAACCATTAGTGAACTGAGGCAAGAAGTTGTCTTTTAACCCCTCTAAGTGGGTGAGATTATTACAGAGAAGCATAGTCTAGTAAATCAAAGAGAACAGATTTCTGTACAACTGGTATTCTGAACTCACATATTTGAAAGTGTTTACATATGAAATCATGAAGAAGAAAAAAAGATTGGGTAAAATAAAAAATGTGCCTAAGATCACACAAGGGGAAGCTGTATTGTATCAAAGTTTTCTGGTTCACTTTGTAAACACCAGCCAATAAATTGGTATCTATTTGTCTTTCCTTATGTTAAGGCTTTTTTTGACCTCTTTGTGCATTTTTCTGCAGTTCTTATACAGCGCGAACTAGACCTAAATGTATGGGAGTCCTTTATATGAGCACCAGTTAACATTCATTGTTTATAAGTAACGGGGAAATTAAGTGACTTACCCAGAATCAAGGGATATTGAGCCAGCACTGAGACTCGAACCGGGATCCCCAGTTCCAAAGTCAGCAGCTCTGGCCATAATGCCACATCCTGGGTAGAGGGAGAGAGGAAGGCCTGCAGAAGCCACATGAAAGCTTGGCTCATTATGGGCTTGAGGGCCCAATAGGAACTTGAGCTGAGCCAGGCTTTAGACTCAAGCCTAGCTTGAGCTTTCAGTGGCTCGACCAGCTCTACATAAAACAGTTACTCTTAAGACAGTTATTAAGACCAAAATTGCTGAATAAAAGCAGAAGTGACTCCAAGTAGTAGTTAGGCTCCTGAGGAAAATAAATGAAGTGAGAAGAGTAGTGTATCATTGACTTGGGAAACAAGCATCTGTAATGTAGCGCCAACAAGCTCTTGGATGAACACGTGTTTCACAAATACATGTATGATTCCCTATCTGGTACACATTTTCTCTTGTGAGTGGCCCCAAACAGTGGCATACTTGTCTAATGTGCTTTAAATCTGCATTCTTCCCTTTCCTTCTTCCCACTTATCTCTCTTTTTCCCCAGCTTCATAGAGGATCCCAAGCTTGCTGCAGACAGCAGTGTTATATTTTAAGGCACCCTGGTTTGCAGAGTGACATTGGTCTAGGAATGGGTTCCGGCACGGTACTAGAGTGACAGTGTTGAGGAGTGGTGGCTCCCCGTTGCACAAGCCATGATGCAAGGGAGGAAGGATTCCAAGTATACTAGAAGCCAAAACATGAGGAGAGGGAGGACTAGCTTCAGCTTGGCAAAAACAGGCACCTGATCCACAACACCGCACTGCATATTTACATAGTGTTGTGCCGTGCTCTGCAATCAGGTGTAGTGTGGTGCGTAGTTCTTAAATTGCTGGGCTAGGAAGACACTTTTTCTTCCACTCAGCACTCTCTCCCAATAAATGCTGTCTCAGTGCCATTCCTTTTCTGTCAACTGCTGTTTTTCCTGGTCAGCCCCTCGGAGCAGTATTTTCTTCTTTGTGCAGCTGTGTTTCATAGTTACAGTTGTCTCAGGTCTCGTTCCCTCTCCGTCACTGCCACTTCCCTGGCAAGGTTTTTTTCCTTGCGGTCTCATTTTCTTTGTGCAACAGCCCCTCACAACTAAAGCTCTCTTATCTTAAGTTAACTCGTCACTGCAGACTACCATGACCTATATACACTCAGGCCAGTCTCTTGCTTCTCTGATCGGCTCTCAGCCCCAATTCTCTCTTTCACCAGTGTCCCACCAGGACGTCTCCCTCCCAGCACAGCCTCTTCTTTTTGTAATGTAATCTTGCCATAATTTGGTAGATTTGCTTTAAACTACCTGCTTGCCTCACAGACACTGTCCTTCCTTACTGCCTTTAATTTCATAGCTGCCCTATATTATTATTTCCTTACAAAGGACTTCATTATGTATCTTAATTCTTTTTTTTCTCCTGCACCCACCTAAGTCTAAGAAGGATAGGGTAAGGGGTGCGCTGTGGAAGACCTGGAGCTGTTCACAAGCTGCCCCACGTCGGAAGTCAAGAACCAGGGGGTCAGTGGCCGGCGGGAGCACCAACACGCCTTGGCAGCAGCAACATACGTGTTAAAAGAAAAAGGTGCAACGTTGGGACCAGCAAGGTCCATGGGACTCACCAATTGCAGAAACGTCAGAGCAGGCCCCGAGCAAGCAGGGGAGCCCATTGAAGCCAAAGAAGACCCTCAAGAGGACCCACAGGCCGAAGGCAAAGGAGTCGCAAGAGGACCTCAAGCAGCTCACCAAAGATGCAGGCCCACGGTGCAGAGGATGCGGTGAGGATGAAGTTCTTGGCAGGAAGGGATGCTGGAGGCTGGAGCTTCTTGTAGCCCAAAGATCTCTGGAGTACAGAGCCAACAAGCCTTGGCAACAGCAGTCGCGGCTCCTGGAGGGAGTGCTGCGGGGTGGTGGGGAGGGGCAGGGTGGGGGGCAGTAAACTTCGGCATACGGCCGACTTGTGTGAAGTACATAAATAAATAAATAAAACGAATTACATTACGCGCGCTGTTTGTAGGGGGTGTCCTGCACATGCAGGGCACCCTCACACTTATAACCTAGCACCCTGCCTTCAGGACTGAAAGGCCTACCTTAGGGGTGACTTACAGGTTTTAAGTGCAGTGACCTCAGATATAAGAAAACTTATATCTGTTGTATGTGGTGCTAGCACCAACTTACACTTTTTGACGTCGTGGTCCAACGACAAACACCAAAGGCAGTCTTCGTGGGAGTCTGTAACCGACATATGGCCTCCACATTCCCTACAGGGTTTAAAGCCAGGCTTCTTCTGAGTAGCCATGATCGAAGAAACAGTTTCTAGACAACTGCAACAAAGTAGTCTACAAAGAAATGGAGAGACCTAGAAAAAACTATTACGCGTCGACGGCGTGGAAAAAAGGGAGCTGACGTCAACACGCCGACGAGGTCTTCTTATGGCTCCGATGATGTCATACGGAGTCGCGAGCGGAGTCATGCTATTGTGACGTCCTCGTTGACATGGGAAAGCTAAGGAAAACGTTTCCGTTGAATGCTGGTGCAGGGGAAATTCAAAAGGTGAGGAATCCACAGACAGATGTATCCATCAGAAATGATATGCTAGTTTGGAAGCTGCCTCTCCCAGTAGGCCTGCGTGTTGGCACTGCTCCTCTCCCCAAGTTTCCCCTAAACTGCAACACCTCAATGGACTTAGCCAGACCCTCAAGCATTTCGCGATTCACAAAATTACTGTGAAATCGGCTAAGGAGCGCAAAGGCTGCAATATTTCCCATTATGGCCGCAAAAAATGGTCTCCCAGCAGATAGCAAAAAATATGGGGAACGCACACATGTATTCCTGCGGTCCGGTCAGTTGTTTACATTCCTTCCTGGTAGGAGGTGGCGAGCTGGGATGAGTGTGTCCGCCTGGTGCTGTCACCGCGTCCTGACCTGCCAGCTCTGGTGAAAGGGGGGGGGGGGTCAGTGGTCCGTGGAGCCCCATGTCTTCCCTCGTCCAAGGTTGCTGAAGGAAAACCGGTTGTTACCTTCTCTTTCCTCTCCTTCATTCGTTCCCACATTAAATGGATTCAAAATACGACAGAAACATTTTGTTGTGTAGGAAGCTGGCTCTGTATATACTATACCAAAGTGAGGTATAGTATGCACAGAGTCAGATAGAACCTTACTCTCTATTTGTGGTAGTGTGGTCGAGCAGTAAGGCAGTATCAGAGGACAGTGTTAAGCATTTGTTGTACACACTCAGTCAGCAAATGAATTCACACACTCAAAGACTGAACTTCAGACCAATTGTTTTTGTATAAAAATATTCTTTTAGTTATTTTATTTTCTAGAACCAAGCAAGCCTGGCACAGGTAAGTTGCTAAATACTTTGCAGTAAATATACAGTTTGAAATGCAATTGTAAATGTACTTTGAACTGGTTACAGTTTGAATTACTGGTAATGCAATACTGTGAAATGCTGTACATATACTTTGTATCGACTTTGCAATGAAAATTACAGGTAAGTTACTTTTACGTTACTTTTGAGATTACTTTTTAGATAACTTTTTCTATTCAGTGTGATAGGCCTAGATATCACACTGGATAGGCCTAGATATCACACTGGGACATTTCCTAGAGAAAAGATAAGTAAAATCAGTTTTGCACAATTGTTATTTTTCAGGTTTCCATACAAATCAACTCCACACTTAAAACATTTTTCAGAGAAAAACAGTCAATAGGTTCCTATGGAGAGAAATGAAGTTAACGGTTACCAGGTAAGTAATCGGTCTTTGGAGTTGAGCTTCTGGGGTTAGAACAAGGGTTCCCCCCAGGGTCAAGGATGCACTCTCGTTGGGGGGCGCTAGGTGGCGCACGACCAAGATGGCCGCACGCCTGTGAGGCTCTGGACACTTGGTTCAATTATCCGTCCTTTATCCTCGGTCAAACGACCTCAATGCCCGCTTACTGCACTGGAATAGCCTCCTGAAACTACCAGCTTCCTGCCGATCTGATTTTAGCCCCTGCGGATGACCCCCGGCGCTGTTACGGACTGACAGACTCGGCCGGGGACGGAGGCGGCGCCCTGCAGTGACCCGCGTACGGCTCGGCTGTCTGGAAAAGAGCCGGGGATCCACACGTGGCACGCAGGCCTCACGGCTTGGGGACCAACCTCCTCCTTACTCTGCATCGACGAATTTGACTCCCCGATCGAGGCACATCTCTGGCGCTATCGGCGCCTGTCACTAGCAGCGCGGACGCCGTGGCAGAGGATCCGGGCCCGTCGGCCCCAGCACACACCACGACGCACGGTGAGACGCTCCCCCCCCCGGCGCGGCACTAACCATCGCTGCCTCTGCGCTCGCGGGGGCCGCCTCTTCATTCCTTTGCCCCCGTGTGAAGCACTGTGAACTCTGGCTCCTCGGCTGTGCTGTCGTTCTTGTTGCCTGGTGCTTGCGATCCTGAGTGGCTCAATACTTGGCGCAGACGCCTGCCGCCATTTGCCGAAGCTGATGCACGGTGCTCTCGCGCTCAACTTTAACAGCGCTGCACCTCTTACCTCACCTGCTGGTACGGCCCAAATACGCCCTCATCCCGCGGTGGCGCTCCAGACCTGGACCACTTTGGACGCCTCTTCCTAGGCCTCAGCAAGTATCCGCCCCACACCTCTTACATCGGGGAAAGGTGCTGGATCGGCCTACAGTGGCTGGTGTCTCTGTGAATCTCCTGATGTGCTGAGCCCGGATCCCTCTACAGCAACTCCTGCACTGGCCCACTACATCTGGGGTCCCTTGGCTTCTCTGCCTGACGGTCACCGCCGCTCCTGGCACTCTACAAACACCGCTTTGTCCTGTACTGCTGCTCCCTCTGTTTCTCCCCGCGGGGGGCCGGTGTGACTTCCCCCCCTTCGCCACATCGTCGCTATTCTTGCAGTGGTGGGGCACGGCCGACTCCCTCTGTACTTGGTTTCTTGCCTCCTGTGCGCCTTCATCATGGGGAAGCCTGAGGGCCGCCAAACCAAGCTTCCATTTGACACTAAGAGGGCTGTTACCCGCTCCAATGCTGAAGATGCGGACCCTCCGGTGTCGGCACCTCCCTCTGTCTCTCCACCAGCCCCTGACGACGAGGTAAAATCCCTCTTGTTGGACATGAGGCGCAGCCTGACCGACCTTTCCAGCAAAATGGACTCCATGAATACTCGCATGGATTATATAGTCCTAAAGGTGGAGAAGCATGATGAGCGGCTTAAGGAGGCGGAAAAACGCATCTCGGACGCTGAAGACTCCAACTCGCAGGTGTCCCAACAAGTGGCCCAGATGGACAAACTCCTGAAGGTGATAGCGGCCAAAAATGAGGATTTGGAGGCTAGGAGTCGCCGCAACAACATCCCCGTCATTGGCATTCCTGAGAGCACGAATACTGTCCGAATGGAGGACTTTCTTGAACGTCTCCTGCGCACTACCTTTGGGGCAGACGCCTTCTCCTCTCAGTTCATCGTGGAGCGGGCGTAACGCTCCCTTGACCCTCGCCCGGCCCCCGGAGCTGCTCCACGGCCAATAGTCGCGTGCCTCCTCAACTATAGAGACCGGGATGCGGCGCTGAGGCTGGCCAGGGAGCGCCAGAACCTGCACTTTGAGGGCACCAGCTTTTCCATATACCCCGATTTTACAATGGCGGTGCAGGAGGCCCGGCGCAAACTGCTTCCGGCCAAGCAAAAGCTCCGCAAGCTCCAGATTGAATATGCCCTGCTGTACCCTGCATGCTTGCGTGTCACCTACCGCGACAAGCACCACTTCTTCACATCTGATCAACAAGTAGAAGACTTTCTCCGCTCTGTTAGGAAAAACACCCAGACGAGGGAGGCCCCGGATCGCCTCTCCCAATCTCCATCGCTGAGTGCTGACTGAGCTTCCCATCTTTCGGCCACGGACGCCTTCTCTATGGTGCACTAACTGAACTTGCTGCCTGTGGCTCCCGGCGCTCCGAGGTGCACTGAGCTCGCCGTATTCCTGGCCTCACAGCTGGGAGTTCTGGCGGGGAAGCGAACTGGTGTGCACCCTCATCCCCACCTGCATACTTTGGGCGGATCCACTCCACGCTCAACTTTCAGATCACAGATAAGTGCTGGCACTGCGTGCATATTGGCTGAGTACTTTTGACATTAACTGTTATTATCTGGTTCTCTCTTCTGTTGACACATTAAGACCTTCAGCTGATGATGCCTGTGTTGGATGCGTCACCATATATTTGCTGGAGATCGTTTGTCCTACCAAGTCTGTTTGCCAAGTCCCCTCCCCCCCCCCTGCTTAACAGCATTGGGGGAGGTTTTCTCGTCGCCCACTGGCGTACCCCCACATGGGCGATCCCCCTCCGGTCACTCTTTTGCATAATGTCTCTTTCCTTACTGTTTGGTTGCACTGTGTTAGTTGTTTTGGGTGAAGGTAGTACTGTCGGCACATTTGGGGTGCTGCTGTGGGTGGGGGGAGGAGGGGGGGGTTTATGCTCATCGTTCGTATTGTACTACAATTCACTTGACAGGTGCAGACTTGGTATTTCGACATACATGGTATTACAACCTCTGTAGGCCACTCATCCATCTGCGTCACACATTTCCTCAAACCCTAACACCCTGAGCCCCTGCGTCTCAATTTAATCTCCTGGAACGTCAGAGGCCTCCGGGACCCTCGGAAATGCAGGAATGTCCTTTCCTATTTGGACAGACATCATGTGCACATAGCAGTGCTGCAGGAAACTCACCTTGACCCTTCTTGCTCTCCTACGTTTGCTGGTAAATGGGCCATGACGCGGGTCTTCTCCTCTTATTCCACATACTCTAGGGGGTGGCAATCCTGGTTAAGCGGAACTCTCCATTCATACTGGGAGGCTCGGTGCAGGACCGCACGGGACGCAGCTGTATACTTTGGGGGGCACTTGGGTCCCAGTTGGTCACGATAGTGTGTAGCTATGGCCCAAATACGGACGACCCGGATTTTTACACCACATTATGGGGTCGTATTCTCCAAACAGGATCCACTCACATCATCTGGGGGGGAGATTTTAACTCTGCCTTTGACCCAGCGGTGGATAGGTCTAACCCTCATCCATCCCACTACACCAGGACACACGCAACCATACAGGGAATGCTTGGGACACATGGGCTCACTGATGTCTGGCGTCACCTTCATCGCGGGGTCAGGGAGGGTACCCATTATACTGCTCTCCATGCATCTTGGGCCCGCTTGGATTACTGGGTGGTTTCTCGGGGCGCCATCTCCTGGGTTGAACGGGCCACTCATCTCGCCAGGACCTATTCAGATCATTCACCAGTGCTCATAACGATCGCCCCGCCCGACCAGCGGTCCGCTCCCCGAATGTGGCGATTTGCCCCGGAGACTTTGCTTGATGCGGTGTTCAGGGCTGAGATCGGAGAGGAGATCACCTCCTTTTTCCAAACCAATATGGACTCAGTCTCATCAGTTGGGGTGGTGTGGGAGGCCTTTAAAGTCACACTGTGTGGGGTTTGCATGGCCAAGGGTTTTGGGGTCCTGCACGATTTGCGCCGCACTCTTCATAAACTGGAGGGTGAACTTAAGCAACTGGAAGCGGACCTGTGCGGTCCTAACCCGGGGCAGTCCCTCTCAACATTTAGAGATAAGCTTACAGAATTTAAAGAGACGGCAGACTCTGAGGCGCGGTTTCGCGGCAGATATTACCTCGCGCGCAGGTATGGCGAGGGTGAGCGCCCAGGCAGGCAGCTAGCGCAATTGATACGGCGCCCTAGATTCTCCAACTACGTCCTTGAGATAAAAGACTCGGATGGCATGCAACACAGGGATAGCCAGGACATCCTGCGCACTTTCACAGAGTTCTATTCCACCCTGTATGGAACCGGCAGAGCTGACCCCCCTGACTTTACCCCCTTCTTACAGGACATTACCCTAGGCTGGCTGAGTGATGAGCAACGGGAATTCCATGTAGCCCCCTTTCATAATGATGAAATCCACGAGGCGATAATGAAAATGCAGTCTGGCAAGGCCCCGGGCTCTGACGGCTTCCCCGTGGATTTTTATAAAGCTTATATCTCCCAACTGCTCCCCGTCCTCAAACTTGTCTTTAACGAAGCGCTGGAGCTTGGCTATTTGCCCCCCTCTATGAGGATGGCATTAATCACTTCTCTTCTTAAACCTGGCAAGGCTGCGGATTGCTGCGACTCATACCGACCTCTATCCTTAATTAATACTGATACAAAAATCCTTGCTAAAGTCCTAGCTAATCGCCTCAGCCTGTTAATGGACAAGCTGGTGCTCCCCGACCAAGCCGGTTTCATTCCTGGCCGGGCGACCTCGCATAATCTCCGCACGCTCTTTTCAATTCTCCGTTCAGTAGACCCAAAGATCCCTCTAGCCGCCGTCTTCCTCGATGCAACAAAAGCGTTCGATTCACTTTGTTATTTTACAGAACATGGGATTTCCGCGGGGATTCCCATCTTGGATCCGCCGCCTCTATACCGAGCCGGTCGCGAAAATTCTCGTTAATGGTCACTCTTCATCCCCTATCACTATATCTCGCGGGACCCGGCAGGGGTGCCCGCTGTCACCACTCCTGTTCGCTTTGGCGATCGAACCCCTTGCTCCAAAATTAGACAGTATCATCAAGATAAGGCCCTCCGCTGCCCGCTCCGTCACATACTGATCTCTCTCTACGCGGACGATATTACCTTATATGTCAGGGAACCCCAGATAAATCTCAATCCTCTGCTTAGGGAGTTTGTGAGATTCGGAGGCCTCTCGGGGATTTACATAAATTGGTCCAAATCTCAACTCTTTTCCCTCACCTCATCGGTCACAGAGTTTGTCCCGGACTTTCCAATTGCGTGGTGCCCTGACAAGGTTAAATACCTTGGAATCTGGATCTCCGTGAACCATGAAGAACTGATACGTCTCAACTATGGCTGAGTCCTCGATGGAATTCGGGACAATGTCACGCGCTGGATCGCCCTCCCGCTGTCCATTGCGGGCCGTATATCTCTAATCAAAATGGTCCTTCTTCCTAAACTTCTTTATTTATTCACGAACATACCCTATCACCCGGGTAGAACCTTCTTCGCGATGCTCTGGACAGAACTCATTCGACTCACCTGGGGTGGTAAACAACCCAGAGTGCAGTGGGATATCCTCACCCGGCCCTACGCACAAGGGGGTTTTGATATACCCGATTTTGAGCTCTACTACACCTGTGCGCAGGCCCACTATTGGTTTCACCCCCCTAGATACATGCCCCAAGTGGCCGCTGAACACTGGCTCTCAGACCCCATACCTCTAGACGGCGCTATATTCACTGCTAACCCTTCGCGCACAGAGGCTCCTTCTCCGATCATTAGCACTATGCGGGCTTGGCAACGCATTGTCACAAGAACTCGGTCCCCCACACTGTACTCGCCTCTGCTGCCCCTGACGTATCACCCGAACATGCCAATCCTTCAGGAGGGAATATTTAAGAAAACTCTAGTTAAATATGGGATTAAGACCTGGGGAGATCTCTACCTCCAGGGTCAGTTCCGTACTCCACAACAACTCTTTTCTGCATGTCCCCCTTCCCCCATGGACATTTTTCTCTATATCCGGTTGCGCCAGGGATTTAAAGAATATATTCCATCCTTCCCCCGAGAGCCTCCGGAACTTTTCCCGCTTCGTATGATCCTGGCTGACGACGCTGCATCTCATCTAGTTTCCTCCCTCTACCATTCTCTGTATAACACCCAGTACATCCCGCACACTGCACCCAGGGATAGATGGTCTGAGGAATTGGGGCTGGCTGTCACGGAGGAGCAGTGGACCTACTGCTGTCGGCAAACGGAGCGCAGCACATCCAGCAGCCGCCTCCGCATCCTTCATTACAAATACCTACACCGTACATACTATACACCAGCTAAACTTTATCGCTTCAAGCTAAGAACCGATGATAGATGCAGCCGATGCGGGGCTCCAGGGGCTGATTTCCTCCATTTGGCATGGGACTGCGCTGCAGTGCAGGAGTATTGGTCACTTGTGTTGGAGGCTCTGGAGCAGATGACATCGCTTTCACTCCCGCACACTCCCCTTTTCGCTCTCCTTGGTTACACCGCACCTATAGCAGTGACATACAGGCAATTCGTTTCATTCAGTCTCCTCCTTGCCAAGCGGCGTGTTGCCTGCCGATGGGGACGGGCGCCCAAGTTTAAGGAGTGGATTCGAGACATGGTATTTTGGCAGGATCAAATGTCCGCTTTTGCTGAACTGCTCCCCCAGACCTCTCGCCCTCGAGACAATTGGGGACCCCTTACAGCATATTTGCTTACACACCCTATCGCCAGTTTTGCTAACACACAGCCTGATGTTGCAACACCCACGTGATCCTTTCATGCTCTCCCCAAGCTGCTAGTGGGCCCTTCTTTCCTCCATTTACCCGCCCATGTTACCCTCCTTGAATGCTGGTGTTAAGTGTATTACTTGGTATTCCTCATTGTGACGCCTCGGATGTCCAGATGTATGGTTCACCTGCTCATCGTGTTTTATTGGCCCTCAACTGTACTTCACTACTTCCATGTACCTGTTCCTTATGTACATTAGTAATGTAGCCTTGTCTGTACTTATGTCTGCTTATCTTGTATTTTGAAAAGTATCAATAAATTTTTTTTTTTTTTTAAAAAGGATGCACTCTCATTACACCCGCAGCGGCACTAGGGAAGCAGGGTGCAGAGTGCTGAGGCCCAATGTTATCCAAAGAGGGATAGGGGGCCTCCGGTTGGTGGCTGCTGGCGAGCAGGTCACAAGGTTGTGGGAGCCAAGCTCCTGGTGTTAGGCTCAGGGCAAAGGGGGATCCGGTTTAGCACACAAAGTGCACCTGCAGCGGCGCAGGGGCGGCTGGGTGCAGGGTGCTGTTTTGGCATTGGGTGCCCTGTTGTTTTCAATGGGGATTTTCGGTTTTGGTTTTTAGCTGCAGGCTCGGTCCAGGAAGACTTCCGGGAGGAACCAACAGCTGGGCAGGTAAGTTGGAGGGCTCGGGTACGTAGGTGCACCTCGGGTTCCTTTCTCCAGGGCGCAGGGCGGCTGGATGCAGGGGTGTCTTTCAAGGTCGGATTTCACCTTACCGGGCCACTTGCGGTGGGGGGGGGGGGGTCTCCGTGCAGAGGCTGCAGGCGACATCGGGGAGTCCTGGAGGGGTCAACCCATGGTGGACTCGGACTCTGGAGCGCTGGGGGACCTCGCTGGGCCGGTGGGCCACTTGAACTCGGGCTGTAGGCGACAGGTGCAGTGGTGGGTGCAGTGGTGGTTCCAGGCGTCGGGTTTCTTTTTCCTCAGCAGGCTCGGAGTCTTTGTTTGGTGTTTCTTTTGAACAGAGCTGCTGTTCACAGGAGATCCAGTCTTTGTTGAAGGCAGTCAGTCCTCCCCGGGGTTCTGGAGGTCGCTGGCTGCAGGACAAGATGATTTTTGGCGCAGAATCTCCGGAAACTGCAGACGGGCCGGTAGGGCTGGGGCCAAGTCAGTTGTTCTCTGCAGTCTCCTCTGCTGGACGTCTTCTTTCGTCCTTTTTAGGTCGAGCCTAGTGCAGCGCGCATGCGCTGCTCTAGGAAAACGACCTCTTGGAATCACTCAGTACTTTTCACACGCTCATGCGTGTGTTTTTTTGTTGTTGCATTTTTCCTATTGGGCTTTGTGTGTGAAGACAGCACGCAATTGGGCAAAGGCGGGTGCATGTCCCACCTTTCCCAGGAAATGTATCCGCCTACGGCTTGCGGTTACGAGCCACGGCGCGCAGTGTGCCATCTGTTATGTGTCCGACGTCACACGAGCGCGCGCGCACCACGCAGCTCGCATGTTGGTGACTTGTTGAACTTTTCTCTTTCGTGTCAGATTTCGCGCGCGCGCACCACGCATGTTGTTGACTTGTTTCAATTGTCCTATCCTGACTTTGATATTTTTTAGGAAACCAATGCTTTAGCGTGTGTAATAGGGTTATGTCCCCAACCGTGGCCTTTAGCGGAATACACTAAAGTGCAGCTCTGGCAGCATTCACCCCACCCCCACTTGCGCATTCTGCTGAGCTTGTATTTTTTTTTTTTTTTTTACACACTTATCTAATGAAGTCTTATATCTTTAGATTAATTAATTTGAAACGCCCCCCCCCTTTTCACTCAAGCAAGTCCCTACTCCCTTTCACGCAAACACACGGTCTTGAGGAAATGTACAGCACTTTGTACTCCCTTAAATTTATTGAGACTTCATTAACCTTGTCAATTACGGACCTGATGTGAATTAACCTCCTCCCTGCTGGACACAAACATTTCCCAGCCCTGTGGCTGAGGCTGCATTGTTTCCCACCCTGAAGGAGAAATAGCCGCCCACCCTGGATTCCCGCGTGCACTCCACCTCCTCGAAGAGGTATTTCAGCAGCCTGGGGCACTCCTTGGACGCCCCACCTACCTGGCGCGGGCCCAGAGAGCCCTCTCCCACGGTATAAAGACAGTAAACCCTTATACTCCGTGTTTTCACTTAAAGCCCCCGACCTTGGAGGGAGACACATGGCTCCACCTCATTGGGACACCTCATTTCCATTCCTGGACTTTGCTTTTAAATATTATTTTTTTATTTGTTTGTGTGTTGGTCCAGTGGGCTCAATTTTTTTGTTTTTCAAAAAGTAGCACTACAACTCCCAGCATCCCCGATATGGTAAATGAAAACCGAGAACTGGAAAAGTTGTGTCCTGGTGACATGGAGTCATCCGGTCGCAACCAGTGTGGTATCCCCATAACCTGAGGAAGGGGAGGGAACTCGTGCGCCTTTCTCCTGTAACTAATACCCGAGCGGGAGGGAGGCCCTAGCTAGAAATGTTTACGCTTAATGTCGATAAAAGCTATTTTTCCGTTTTTGTATATAATTCCTCTGTTGCCCATATGGAATTTAAGAGGAGGGGGTGGGAGGCTGCGGCAGCAGGGTTCGGATAAAAGGCATCTTGTCAATGCTTCACTAGGCCACCTCTCATCCTGCCTAACACCCACAAAGGCCTCTTTGTTGGGCTCCCCCCATATCCGTGACCCCCACTCCTCAGATCTCCGGCGATCCCTCCCCGCCCACTCCCTCTACAGCCAACACACAGGAACATTCAAACAGCCAAGGCCTGCAGCGCACAAAACTAAGAGTAAGGGAAAGAATTACAGACGCGAAAAAACTGACCCTTTCCCCACCAATCAGAATTTGGATATAAAAGTGAGGTTTCCATAAGTAATCTACAGAGCGGCTCGGAACATCCAGAAAATGCGTGTATGGTAGTTGGAAAGAGGGACATCGTGAGATGCAAAGAGACGCATGCAGATCAGTTGTGACAAGCGAGTGACTTCCTCGTTGACAGAATGGGGGTGGGGGGGAGGCATTGGGCACAGTGGGTTGTGTGTGGGCTCTCCAGTGACGTACGGAAAACCAGGAAGCGGATGTGGTGCTACTGCCAGAGCTGCCAGCTTTGGAAATGGGGAACCATGTTCGTGTCTCGGCGTCAGCTCAACATCTTGTGATTCTGGGCAAATCACTTAATCTCCCAGTGCCTGGAAAAACATAATGTCACCTGGTGTAATGCAACCGGTGCACATGTAAAGCGCTCAAATCCCTTCGGATCGACGCCACGCTATATAATACTGCAAAAATGCGCCCCCTTGCTGTGCAAAATGTAGTGATGTGCCCGACACGCCCATAACTTTAAGACATTCAAAGTTTTTGGGCTGGCAGGGCGCAGTCCAAAAACAATTTTAATTGCAAAGGATGCGGAGCCTGACGATCACAATGTGGATTATGTTTTTTTTTCTTTCTCCAACTGAGGATACCTGTGCTGTGGGATTAAAGCATGCTAATGAAATATGTTCTAAAAAAAATCAAATCAACTGTATTCAGGTAGTCCTATGAAATGTTAGTCAGCCAGTCCTTGATATGGCCATGCAGCTGTGACCCTGGTGATGGGAAGTGTAATGAGGTAAACATTCTTTTCAAGAGCTTTATGAAAGTAGATCTTGTAGGTCTCAGTAAGGTTCAAGCCTCAAATTAGTTTCTTACTTACCAAAAATGGAACTGATACATTTCCCATTAAGAGACAGCAAGTGTTGGATGGCAAGGCATGAGGTGGAATCGAGACCAGACAGCCTCGGCATTCACCAGCCCTGGCATTCGAGAGCGCAGGCAGTAGTTTCCTAAGAAAAAATACTTTGTCACTGCCCTTTTTTAGGTTGAGCCTAGCAGCGCGCATGCGCTGCTCTGCGAGGCTTCTTGTAGCTACTCCATGTGGGTCTGACTCCTCCCACACATTTGATTGGCTTTTGCGTGTGTCTTTCAAGAATGAAAGCACGCAAATGGCTAAAGGTGGGTGCATGTCCCACCTCTTCTGAAAAGGTTCACTCCCATGGTGTTTTGCCTGCGGGAGTGAGCAGCGGCGCGCAGGGCGGCAGCTGCAGAGCCTCCTTGTCTCCCCTGCACCACTCCCCTTGTCTCCCTGTGCCCGCCCCCAGTCTCGTGTCAGTCTCGTAAAAATCATTTAATCTCCCCCGCCTACAAAACTAAATTACTGTGTCCTTGTGTAATGTAATTTTCCTCGCATGAATACTTTGTTGTCATCATGGTCGAAGGTCAGGCTAGCAGCCCCAAACCAGCCAGCCTAGCCCAGGAAACCTGACGGAGGTGTGGTGAAAGCCCTCTTAGCCCAACAGTCTGGTCTGAGGTGAGACACAGTACTAACCTTTAAGCAATGCGCTACCTAGAACTTTCAGTGCGCAAATCCTCCATCTCGTTTTCCGAGCACACACAAGCGCCTGACAAACGAAAGTGAAACTGCGTGCTACATGGCAAAATACTTATAAGGTCTCAAAGGCGACACCTATTGGCTATGCCAATGCTTGTTCTTCTTAGGTTGCGGGAATCTCCTTTCTTGGTTCAGGGCTGCCCCCTAAATACTGTATTTAGGGGGCGTTTTAGGGGTCTTGAGGTCAGTAGCCAATGGGCTACTGACCTTAGGGTGACTACACCCTTGGTGTGCTCACCCCACGTGGGGGAGTGAGCACAATCCCTAATCCTGATTGGGGAGTGCCTGCCATCTGCAAGATGGCGGGCACTGAAGAGAGGGCTTCACCTCGCCTCCCCAACCTGAGGGGTGGAGTTGGCAGAGGTGGGCACACCTTCTGGGCTGGCTAATTTTTCCCGCCTGTCTTCCCGCTGAAAAGGAGGGGAGACAGGAAGGGGGTCTGCTCCTGCTAGCAGGAGAGGCTGGGGGTCGCATTACAAAGGCTGCCAGGCCTTTGACGCTCCCCTGCCTCAGATGGCTCTTCCTGGCCTGGAGGAGGTGTGAACACCTCCGCCCAGGAAAGGCTTTGTTTCTGGGCTCAGGGAGCAAAGGCTCCCACCATAGGGGTCCAGAAACATGTATCGTGGTGGCAGGCTGGTGTGTACCAGTCAGGGAACCCACCAGTGGCTGGTCGTTTTTCAGGGGGCATCTGTAAGATGCCCTCTGTGTGCATTTTTCATTAAATCCCACACTGGCATCAGTGTGGGTTTAATGTGCTGAGAAGTTTGATACCAAACTTCTCAGTTTTCAGTGTAGCCATTGTGGTGCTGTGGAGTTCGTAATGACAAGCTCCCAGCACCATACACTCTTAATGACAGCACTGCACTTACAATGTCTGTGGGGCACATTCTCAAGGACTCATCGCGAGTTAGCGGCACTTTATCGCAGCCAAAGTGGCGATAAATTCATCGCACCATTCACAAGCAGGTGCTAACAGCCGATATCACCAGTTTACCCGCGATAGCAGCCGCAAAAAACATCGCCACGGATGACACCGGCAACTAACGCTAATGCTATGCAGAGTAGGCGTTCCAGTGCAAAAACCCGCGAAAACACCACTCCGCAACATTCTCAACGACCAGCCAGATCGGCGATAAGATTAAAAAACATGCGATAAGGCACGTTAGCAGCATGGATTTCACACCTGCTCCTACCTGGTGCTAAGTCGGACGACAACCTGCACCATAAAAGGGAGCCCAGCCCACAGCCACACCAGAAGAACAACAGATGCCATGGAGCTACTGATCATGCAGCTCGGAGCCCCAAGAGGGCCACAACATCCACCGCCAGGACCCTCACCCCCCAGGACCCTCACCCCCAGAACCCCACCCCCGGACTACCACAGAGGCAGCGCAGACAGAGACACCGGACCTTCTGAAAACACACCAGCCTCGGAGACTTAACGCCAGAGGAAGTTATTGCCCACTACAGGCTCAAAAGGACAACCATCCTCCGCATCCTGACCCTCATTGCCCACAGGCTGACTGTACCAACACAGCGGAGAACCAACATCCCTCCGCAGACAAAGCTGCTGGCCGTGCTGCAACTGTTGGCCTCTGGGACCTTCCAACCAACAACTGCCATAGTCGGAGGAGTCTCACAGCCAGCCCTGTCAAAGTTCCTCACACCTGTCTTGGATGCCATCATCAGCTTGGTACCCCAGCAACTTTACTTCCCACACACTGCGCAGGAACAGCTGGAGATCAAGCAAGGCTTCTACGCCATAGCTGGCTTCCCGCATGTGTTGGGGGCAATCGACTGCACACATGTACTCCTCGTGCCCCCTGCAGCCACTGCACACAATTACCGCAACAGGAAACACACGCATTCCATCAATGTGCAGGCAATAGTGGACCACCGGGGACTCTTCACCAATGTCGTCGCCAACTACCCAGGCAGTGTGCATGATTCCTTCATCTTCCGACAGTCCATCATCAACCAGCGCTTTCAGGATGGCACCTATGGAAATGCACTGCTCGTCGGTAAGTAACAACTGAACACACCACACACCTCAACTCCACCAACATACAACTCACAACTCTGGGAATGCACACGTCACAAAATCACATACAACATGGCAACCAACATCCCCACATTCCAGACACGACAACACAACTTACTGTGGCAACCTGGGCTAGCCATGTACACAAGCCATCAACGGCATGGCACCTCAGCCACACAATAGCAGAATGTGGGGAGAGGTGGGAACCAGGCATGTGCGAAGGAGGCAAGTGACCCATGAATGTGAATGTGAATGTACACAATGCCAAGTGTGGCGTGGATGTGCTGGACAGACTTGAGGATGCAGACCTCAGACATTTCCATGTCGACATACACTGCTGGTGTCTGCAGTGTACTGGACAGTGGACGCAACCATGTGACCGCAGCCAGTGGGGAATAATGCGGAAATGTAGCTTGTTACTTCCCCCACTGTAAGCGTGAGCGGAGTGGGCTGGCCCGGCGTACGCCAGGCCAGCGTAGGGGTGTGAATAAAAAGCCTGTTACTCTGGGCGTGGTTCTCTTCCGGAATGGCCAACGTGTCTGCCAGGGCGACGCCTCTCACCCCGCCACGAGGCCGACGCCGTGAGCGGCGGTGCCTGCGATCCTGTGCGCCTGCTGCACCCCAGGCCGCTGGTCCCAAGACCCGTCTTGCCCGCCCCAGCGCACCCAGGCCTCACTGCTCACCTGCCGACACCGGCGTGTGTCAAAGAGGGCCCACCACGTGCCGGTGCAAGCTCCAAGCCCGAGGCCCGCAACCATGGCAGCCTCCTCAGACCATCACGGCCTCCGCGACACAGGCCCCCAGTACTCCTTTCTCATTGACGTACTCCACCGCTGCCTCCGGCCTACACTGCGGTCCAGTAGGTCACACATTTGGAACTGAGTCTTGATTATACAATGACAGAGTACATATGTTTATGGCAGATTTTAAAACACCGTACTCCCTTCGATGTGGTGCCACCAACTCTGTGCATAGCATTCCAACGACACGTGTCTGTGGGCCCTTGCTGACTACTGCCTTCGGCCTACACTGCGGCCCAGCACCGCGGGGTCACCTGTGTACTGCCTACACTGCGGTCCAGCAGGCCTCACACCACTCTAATCCAGTCTGGACCAGGCAGGGCACGGCATCGTCGCAGGCTGCACACACGCTCAGCTCTGGTGCTTCTACCTCCGTCAACCACAAATCATCACCACATGGCATTCCAACGTCGTGTGTGAGAGTACCAGGAGGAGCTGCCTGAACAGCGGTTGGCCCGCGCTGACCGCTGCCTCCGGCCTACACTGCGGTCAAGTAGGTCACACATTTGGAACTGAGTCTTGATTTTTCAATGGCAGAGTCCATATCATTGTATGCAAGGAGAGGAGTAAGAGGAAGACGCGGTTCAGTCCGGATGAAAAAAGGATCCTCGTTACCGAGGTGACCGAACACTACCAACAACTGCTCTGGTGCCACTAATTCTGTGCATCGCAAGCCAAGGACACGTGGCTGGGGGCCCCTGCTGACCGCTGCCTCCGGCCTACACTACGGTCAAGTAGGTCACACATTTGGAACTGAGTCTTGATTTATTTATGGCAGAGTTTATACCATTGTACAGGTCTCATCGCAGACTGCATCCCCTTTCAGCTCTGGTGCCACTGACTCCGTGCCCCGAAATTCATGGACACTCTCTGGTTGAACTTTGGTGGCGTCTGAGTCTATGGCCTGGGGGTTGTCTTCATCATCATGTAGCTGATACTGACTTGGTGTCAAAAATGAGTCTGTAGCATTCATCTCCTCCATATTGCCTGTGTCTGCTTGGTACTGCCCTCTGTATCATGCCCTGGAAGATCACCTTCCACTGTCCCCCAAAACCCTCCGCGACATTCACCTTGGACATCGACGAGGACCCGCTCAGCTCTCGTGGCCCTACCTCAGTGCACCAGTAGTCACACTCCCGTGGCGGTGTTCCATGTGCCGGCCGCTGTGCATCCGGGGCCACTAACTCCGTGCAGCTCAAGTCATGGACCCTTGCTGTTTGAACTGTGAACTTCTGATTGCCTGATCACTGTTGTAGTTGTTGCCAGCACCAACCACTCCTTGAGGGCTGGCTCACACTCACCCTACACCCATCCAGCACAGGCGTCACTGGACATGTAACCCTGGCAATAAAAGGGGCCGGGCGCACGTGCCCGTAGCCAGTTCCACAAACTATCTAAGTGTGTCCGTGTGGTCATTGTGTATGCATGAGGGCCCCGGGCCCTACCACATTACATTGTGCTGTGTACAGAGGACGCAACCATGTCACCTCAGGCAGTGGGTGAGACCTGGGACATGTAGCTGTGTCGTACCCCCCTGTAGGCGTTGCCAGAGTGGGCTGGTGTACGACAGTCCAGCGTAGGGGTGTGGATTATCACCCCGGGCTCTGGGCGTGGTTAAGTGTTGGACTTGTCAATGAAGTACCTAATGCGTGTGTCTCTGTTGTAGTGTCGGCGCCACCCGTCCCGCAATGGACAAAGTTGCAATGTAACATGCCTCCGGAGTGCGGGCTCGGCCGAAGGGATAAATGAATGAGCGCAAGCCCGCTCGGGGTCCGGGATCATACATGCCAACTGTTGTGTGTGTATCGCTATTGCCGCAGCATAAGCCAAAGGTCTTGCCTCGACCGCATCGCGAGTTCAGCCAGCCATGAACTCTACATCTGTGTCCGCCCTATCCTTATCATAGGCCTACACACACGTGGCCGCCCACCTTCAACGCTCAACATCACAGTGTCGTTGTCAGGCTTGTGGACATGCGCAGACAGGCATGACAATGGTGTGCCGTAGGAGTGCAAGTGATGCAACCGCGTAGCGCACACAAGTAATTTGGCTCGGAGGGAGGAGCAGCAGTGAGGCTACGTAATACACATTGATGGCGCTCATTTGCTACAAGCAGTACATGTCAAACAGGAATCACTATGACACACATCACATGCCAATCAACTAGTGAGCCTGCCAACACATCATGCAGAACCAACTATTGACTCATGTCTCTCTGCACTGTCACAGGTGATCAAGGATATGCACTCTGCCCTTGGATGATGACACCCCTCCGAGCCCCGAACACACAGGCCCAGAGGTAGTACAATTGGGCCCACAAACGCACCAGGAGCATCGTGGAACACACATTTGGCGTGTTGAAGTCACGTTTCAGGTGCCTGGACATCACAGGTGGGAGGCTCCTGTACAGCCCAGACATCGTGTGCAAGATGATCGTTGCATGTTGTGTGTTGCACAACATATGTGTACGCACCAATGCCCCATGGTTACAAGTGCCAGATGCACCGGACGATGATGAGGCAGGTGGACCACACCCCACTGCAGCTGCAGCAGGAATAGCCCATAGGAACAACATCATTGACAATTTCTTCACGAGGACGTCACATTGTGACAGTCCTTAGCAATCATGAGACAGTACAAAATGACCACAGGCACAGCATGTGCAAATAAATTCATTTCAACACACATTCCCTGAGTTTCTGTATGTGTGCTGCAGTGTGGCACGGGGATCAGGGACATGATCCAGAGTCATTGTGGGTGTGCAGTGTGCTCTACTTAATTGTGCATGTGTGCCATTGTGCCCATCTCCCCCCGTCCCCCCAGTCCCTGGTCGGTACTCACCCTGTTGATGTTGTGTCAGGTCATGTTGAGCAGTGTCCCGATCCCCGACTCCTGGCATCGTATCCCGACTGATGACTGTGGCCACCATTTTCTCAATGTCATCCAGCTCCTGGTGTGCCGCTGGTCCCCCACCTCCAATCTGCGTTGCTGCTTTCATGTTGGCATCGAGTTTCTTCTTGGTTTTGCCCTTCACATCATTCCAGCGCCTCTTGACCTTTTCCATTGTCCTCCTTGACACTCCGACTGTATTCCAGTTGTTCACGATGTGCTGCCATATTTCCGTTTGTGTTGCCGATGACACAGTGGAGGTGACGAACAGTTGTTGGTAGTGTTCTGTCACCTCCGTGACGATGATCCGGTTTTCCTGCGGACTGAACCCCGTCTTCCTCTTCTCCTTGCCCTTCCCCGGGGTTCCTGGCTGGTCGTCTGTGGGGCTTGTGTGGTTCACGTTGTCCTCTGCACTCGGTCCGGGTGCGTCCATGGTGCTATGCAGTTACATTTTTTTTCTCTGCTTTTATAGTGCATTTTCCCGCATGTCGCGTTGGAATCGCAGGCCTGTCGCTGGTTATCGCTGATTTTTGTTTCGCGATTTGGGACATCGCAACTTTTTTAGCATTCGTGTTATCATTTTTTGGGCGTTGCGTTGATTTTAACGCGGGCATTTGTCACGTTATCGTGAGACTATCGCATGGTGCCGCCGGGTTGAGAATACTGCGTTAACACGGTGTTATTTTCCCGCGATAGACTGCGATGTGAGAAGTTGCATTAAGCGAATTTGGCGATAGTTAACACACGTTCTTGAGAATATTCCCCTAAGAATGGACTTAGAAACTGTAGGGGTACAGGGCTCATGCACCTGTACCCTCACCACTGGTATAGGGCACCCAGCTAGAGGGGTGACTGATCTATGCCAGGGCAGTGGGTTGTAGGCATGGCACACAGGGATATATGCCATGGCGACTCTTCACTTTGTTCTGCACCAAAACACGCAGCCTGCAAAGGCAGTGTGTGTGTGTAAAGGTACAGGGCCTCTAAGGGTGGCACAATAAGTGCTGCAGCCCTTAGAGATCTTCCCTGGTCACAGTGCCCTGGGTACCTGTGGTACCATTTACCAGGGGCTGACGTGTGGCCAGAGATGCCAATTGGGTTAGGTTTGGGGAAAGAACACAGGCCCTGGGAACCTGATTGGCAGGGACCCAGGGCACATCAAGTCAAAGTGCATCAGTAGTCTGGCAAAAAGTGGGGGGGTTACTGCAACAGAAACCCACTTTCCTACACGTTGCAGATGTCATCTTTCTCGGGCATTTTCTGTTCTGATGGCAGCCTCGTGACGGAAGGGGGCGGGGGGGGCGAAGGGGGGTGGGGCGGTCAGTGGTCCGTGGAGCCCCATGTCCTCCCTCGTCCAAGCTTGCTGAAGGAAAACCGTGACTTCAGCAAGCGGTTCTTACCTTCTCTTTCCTCTCCTTCATTCGTTCCCATGAAATGGATCCAAAAAAGAAAGAAACATTTTGTTGGAAATGTTGTCTTTCTCTGGCATTTTCTGTTCGAGCTGCAGCCTCGGGACAGAAGGGGTAAATAAAAAAAAAATAAAAAAAATACAATATATGGAAAATAACTGAATGCAACTAGACAAAGTGGTTGCAAAGTGATCAGAGTGTTTTCAGTCATACGCAAACACATTAG
This sequence comes from Calotriton arnoldi, assembly GCA_963921515.1. NCBI lineage: Eukaryota > Metazoa > Chordata > Amphibia > Caudata > Salamandridae > Calotriton > Calotriton arnoldi. The sequence continues at coordinate 56,685 of CAWUFW010021031.1, forward strand.
GGCCACTTTACAGAGTGGCCAGTTAATAGCGCTTTCGTTTTCGACTCTTTCCTGGAACAGCATTGTTGTCGGAAGAGAGGGTGAGGAGATGGCCCATTCCTGGAGGCACTGCAATACCTGGTTGATAGTGGAGTAAGACGTGTAATGTGATCCTTATCAGCTGTCTTCCATGTGTTAGTTTATAAAATGTGTACCACGGCTCTGTTCAAGGATCTGGGATGTTAAACTATACTGCTTAATTTGTAAGGATAGAAGCAAAGGACACTGAAGCCGTCCTTTCTGGGTCCGGTAATCATATCCTTAACTTTTCAACAACAAAAAAATGGTTGTTCCTGCTTACATTTCACAGGCTTTGGTTAAGCTAGCATTCCCTAGGAGTGTTTGCCTTCCCAGAATGTTAATTAAGTATTTAATTTATTTAAGTATTTTCTTTCTTCTCTATCCTTTCCAGGTAGCATATTACTCTTGTCTAGTGCTTAATGTGAATGGAGTCTCATCCAGAGTATATATCGGGGCACAATTGGGTTGTAGCTCAAGGCAGTGCGAGTTTCTCTCAGTGGGGCAGTACGGGATTCGGTGGGGGGAGAGGATGTGGCACAATGGGCGGAACTGCTGAATTTTGGAACCGGGGAGCGAGGTTCAGCCTTCATAACAAGTTCACCAGACCTCTCTCCTGAGGGAGCACGTTCCCATGCTAGACCTTTCGAAGGCCCCGCTAGACCTTAAATGCCCTGGGGTCTTATCACCAGCAGTTGGACCCTAGCGGTGGCAAGTGTGGGTTAAACTTGATGGCCTGTATACTACAATACATATGGAAGATCAGCTCCAGTCTTGTGGGCAGGCCAATGAAGCAGCACACCCTAGAGCGACAGTGACACTGTCACTAAGGGTACAGGACCCTTGTGGCTAGTCTGCCTCACCCATTGGTACCTCCATTGGCCTAGTTTCAGCAGTAGGCTCTGACGTTGGATGGTGTGGCGTTACACTGATCACTCGTTTTCCCCCTTTTAATGGGGGACTGGCAGGGGTAGGTGTAAGAAACTGGCTCTATATATACTACACCAAAATGAGGTATAGTGTGTATAGGGTCCAGGTGACTCCAAAGGTAGGCAGAGGTTAAAGTTAGATAGAACCTTACTCTCTACTTGTGGTAGCTTGGTCGAGCAGTAAGGCAGTATCAGAGGACAGTGTTAAGCATTTGATGTACACACTCAGTCAGCAAATGAAATCACACACTCAAGAACTGAACTCTAGGCCAATTGTTTTTGTATAAAAATATATTGTTGATTTATTTTAGAACCAAGCAAGCCTGGCACAGGTAAGCATAAAATACTTTACAGTAATAAGTTACTGAATGTCGAACAGTTTGAAAATGCAATGGAGATTGTACTTTGTTTGATTTACAGGGGAGCAGTAGTATGCAACACTTAGCAAATACAGTACATTGGAATGAATAGGCTTTTTCAGTAAATTGCAGGTAAGTTACTTACGTTACTTTCTAACTCAGTGCTGGATGCCTGGATTCAGCACCGGGACATTTCCTGAAAACAGGCGAGTAAATGCGTTTTTGTTATTCGTGCGATTTTTAAAGAATATTTTCACATTTCAAAACTCCACACTTAGAAACTTTTTGGAGCAGTACATTGAAATGAATAGGCTTTGTCAGTAAATTGCAAGTAAGAAAACAAGTTACTTACCTGTAACTTTGGTTCTCCAGTATTGGTAACTTTCATAGATTCCCATAGCTTGTATCATTCCCCGTCGTCGGAATGGGAGTCCCGGTAAATAAAAAATTACCCTAGTAGTAGGTACAAAAGAGAAAAAAAGGCTTAGGCCTTATCTCCTTTTTGTAGCATATCTACCTCTTTTTGTAAAAGAGACCAAAAGTACTGAACAACCAATCAGAGTAGCCTCACCCCATAGAACCTTCCTGAGAGAGCCTCAGAGCCTCAGATTTTCGTAGCCGTTGTGTAAACAGTAACACATAATATGCTGAAGGCTGAGCTTTCCCAGGGGAGGAGGGTGGGCGCATGGGAATCTATGAAAGTTACCAATACTGGAGAACCAAAGTTACAGGTAAGTAACTTGTTTTCTTAGTCCAGTATTGGAACTTTCATAGATTCCCATAGCTTGTATCAGAATAGCTAGCAGTTAGGAAAACAAACGCACATTTTGTATAATAATAATAATAATAATACATTGTATCGATATCATCATAATAAATATATGTTACCAAAACATCAGTCAGTAAACCTCATCAGATACAAAATGTGCGAACCAATAACAGGAAGGAGGGTTAGAAGGGAAAGTTCAGCGCTCACTGGAAGAGATTCCTCAGGACCGCCTATCCCACTGCCGCATCACTCTGTGTGGAAGAGTCAAGGCAGTAATGTCTGGTGAAAGTATGGGCACTGCTCTATGTAGCTGCCCTGCAAATGTCCTTGATCGGCACTCCAGCGAAAAGAGCCGCAGAAGAAGAAATGGATCTTGTAGAATGCGCCCGGACCCGCCCTTCTAGGGGCTTACCGGCCGCTTGGTGACAGTAGTGGATCGCGCTGGCAACCCATCTTGCAACCCCTTGCTTCGAAAGGGGAAAAAACTCTGCGAGGAGCACTGAAAGCGACAAAGAGCTGAGTAGATCTTCTGAATGCCTTGGTGCATTGAAGATAAAATTTTAAACACCTTTGAACATCCAAAGAATGAAGAGACTGTTCCGCTGGAGTTGTAGGTCGAGGAAAAAAAAGGATTTAAGGATGACCGGTTCATTCAAATGAAAGTCCGAAGGGAATTTCGGGATAAATTTAGGATTTGTCCTCAGAATCAGAGTGTCCTTTTTAAACTGCAAGAACGGATCCTCGATAGTGAGAGCATGAAGTTCACCCACCCTCCTGGCAGATGTTAAGGCCAGAAGGAGGGCCACCTTCCATGAGAGGAACTTAAGGTCCGCCCTATGAATCGGCTCAAAGGAGGCCTCCTGAGTTGAGCAAGGACCCAGTTGAGCTGCCACATAGGTGGTGGAGGTCTAACTGGCGGGAAAAACCTAAAAGTCCTTTTAAAAACTGTTTCACGATTCTTGCAGACCAAAGGGAAGGGCCAGAAGATGTCCGTCTGAATCTAGAGATAGCTGCCAGGTGCACCTTGATAGAAGAATGAGCAAGCCCTGATTTGGCCAAAGCCAAAATGTATGGCAAGATTTGATGAGGAGCAGAAGAGTAAGGATGAATGTTCTCCTGACGGCACCACAGGCAGAAACGCTTCCATTTCAAGCGATAGGTCTTATTCGTACTCGGTGCGCGGGCCTGAGCTAGCACCGCTCTACATTCTTGAGGGATATTTAAGTGGTGAAATTCTCTGCGCTCAGGAGCCACGCTGTCAACTGAAGCGAGCTCGGATCCGGATGTACCAGTTGGCCCTGGGACATCGCCAATAGAGAAGGAATTGGACGCAGGTGTATTGGATGATCCAGGGAGAGCAGGAGAAGCTCTGTAAACCCAAAACTGGCGGGGCCACGCCAGTGCCACCAGAATCATCCTGCAAGGTTCTGCTTTGAGCTTCCTGAGCAGTCTTGGAATCGGAGGAAAGGCGTAAACAAAGGCGCCTGACCAGGCCATCGAAAACGCATTCCCCAATGATCCCTGATGGTGTTCCATGCTTGCGTAGAACCGGCATTTCCTGTTCTCTGGAGTGGCAAACAGGTCTATGGACGGAGTGCCCCAGAGATTGAAAACTCTTTCCAGAGTGCGCTGGTCCAGTTCCCACTCGTGGCGCACAGATTTGAGACGACTCAGCGTATCCGCTGTCGTGTTGAGGGCACCCGGAAGATGCTCCGCCGAGAGAGAGATCCGATGATGGATGATCCACTCCCAAAGTGCCTGGGCTTCCTTGGATAGCAGACGAGACCTTGTTCCACCCTGCTTGTTCACATAATGCATGGCCGTCGTGTTGTCCGTACGGACCAGGACGGTGGAACGTCAAATTCTCAGAAGGAAAGCCTGTAAAGCCAGACTAATGGCTTTGAGCTCCAGCAGGTTGATGTGCAGGAGGCGTTGCTCGGGCCACCAGTGGCCGCTCACTTGAAAGTCTTGTAAGACTGCTCCCCAGCCTAAGTATCAGAGGAGCTGGAGTGACTGTGAAGGTGAGACCCTGAGAGATATTGTCTCTGATAGACCACCAGCTGGCCGCCTCTTTCATAAGTGGAGTTACCACTATTTTGTCGTCGAAAGATCCTTCTGCTTGGCGCCATTGCAAATCCAATTGCTCTTGGAGCCGGCGCATTCGTAGCCTGCAATGCGGAATTAAGGGAATGCAGGATGAGATCGATCCTAGAAGAGACTTGTAGAGGCGAACAGAGAGAGACCGTCTTGCCTGTAACCGATAGGCTGAGGTGATCAGTTTTTTGCTGTCTTTCCTGTGATGGAAACGCTTTGCAACAAGTTGTGTCCAGAATAGCCCCTAGAAACTTGGCCGACCTGGAAGGACAGAGGACTGACTTTTTCTTGTTGAGTTGAAGTCCCAGATGACTGAAGAGTTGAGTGCATCTGTCGACTGCTCTTGATGCAGCCTGAGAAGACGGTGCTTTCACCAACCAGTCGTCCAAATAGGGAAAAACCTCTAGCGTTTGTTTTCTGAGAAACGCTGCGACTAGGGCTAAAACCTTTGTGAATATCCGCGGCGCGGATCTGAGTCCGAAAGGCAGGACTTTGAATTGGAAGTGGCTCTTGGCTACTGTAAAGCGTAAAAAAAAAAACTTCCTGTGGGCCGGGTGGATGGGAACATGGAAGCATGCGTCCTCGAGATCCAGGGTGGCCATGTAATCTCCTGGATTGAGGAGCCGCAAAATGTCCTGTAGGAATACCATCCGAAAAGAGAGTTTTATGAGATAGATGTTGAGCTCCCTCAGGTCTAAAATCGGGCGCCATTTTTCTACGGTTTTGCGAACGAGGAAAAACCGGGAATAGTATCCCTTGCCTCTCTGAGATAGAGGCACCGGCTCGATCGCTCCTTTGAGAAGTAGTAGGTGGGCTTCTAGACGTAGAAGGTGGAGATGTTTCGATTCAGTGGCGCGAGGGGCTCTGGAGGGTGGGTGATATTGAAACTCCAGTGTATGGCCTAACTGGATGATATTGAGGACCCACCGGTCTGATGTTATGAGTTGCCAGTTGTGGAAGCATTGTGATATCCTGCCCCCCACTGGTGTTACAGGGGACGAAGGAACAGTAGGAAGAGCCGGGAAGCCGCTATTGGCGCTTAGAGGAATCTCTCCCCTGGCGGCCTTGTCGTCCTCTAGATGATTGTCGAGAGAAAGACGACGATTGGCCTTGACGCTGTGAATATTGAGGCTTGTAGGACTGAGATGGCTGTGAATAGGAGGAATAGCGCTGTTGTTGGTATCCTCCCCTGTATGTAAGAAAAAACCTCGCCCTCTCGCTCCACGGAAAGGAACCTTGCGGTATTGCAAAGTCCCCAGGGACTTCGCAGTCTCCGTGTCCTTCTTTATATCCTGCCGCGCATCATCAACGTGCTTCCCAAAAAGCATGTCCCCATCGAACGGCAGATCCAGAATCTTGTTTTGGACTTCCGGGCGAAACCAGGTGGCGCGAAGCCAGCCCTGCCGTCTAAGGACTGCCGCCCCTGCGAGAGAGCGGAAAGCTGTAGTAGCGATGCCCATTGCGGAATCAATAATTTCAGAGGAGGCACGTTCTCCCTCCTCCAAGATCTTTTTGGCGTCGGCCTTTAAATACTCAGGTAACTGGTCTAAGTACGGGGATAGATCGCACCGCATTTGGCGATCATATCGTCCAAGAATCGCCATGGCATTGGCAGCACTGACCAGGAGGCTATAGATGAAAACCTCTTCCCAACATTATCAAGTCGTCTACCTTCTTTATCTGGTGGTGTGGTAAGAGGCGCCGACGGATTCTTTGACTTTCGTTAGGCCGCTTGTGAAATGACCGAGTCCGGTTTCGGCTGGCTGACCAGACAAGCGGGGCTATCTTCTGGAGCTCTGTATTTCTTTTCTAGTCGAGGAAGAACAGGTATGACAGTTGCTGGAGACTTCATGACCTTTATCCCCTCATCCCAGACATGGCCCACAATTGGAATAGAACGAACAGATTTCTTATACGGTTCTTTAAAGTCATAAAGAAAACATTCCGATTGTACCGATGGAATGGGTAAATCGAAACGCTTGGAAGCTCTTTCCATTAAATTGTGAAATCCTCCGATATCCGCTGGAGGAGAATCAACCGGATCCGGAAATGGAGAAGCTGGATCCGGAATAATGTACTTATCCCATTCTCTATCTGGATCTGGGACTGAGACTGTACTTTGGTCATCATCCGAAGAATCATCTTGAACAGTGACCACATTCTGCTGCGGTTCCGTTGTCTCTGGAATCGGAGCTTGGGGAAGCGAAGGTGGAGGAGGAGCCACTTGCACTCTCTCTTGGCCGGAAGATTGAGTTGGAAATCTCTTCCTATAATCCAACAGCATGAATTGGAGGTCAGCAATAAGTGAAGACGGCATGCCCACCAGGCCCTGTTGCGACTGATTTTGGGATCTAGGTTGCGGCAGATATTGCTGTTGGTCTATATAATAGTCACCAGAGTCTGAATCCTGATACTTTACATGCAACTGGGATGGACTGTCCGCATCCCCATAAGGACCGTCGTCATCCTCTGAAAAAATCCTCTTCCAAGAGAAGTGCCGGAGGCAATGGTGTCACTCTCTGTGGAGAAGTCATGTCTGGGGTAATCTGACGTCTTCTGATCGAGATTGCCACCTTTTCTATCGCCGACGAGGTCCTCGACGGAGGCACCGTCGACGAAGTCTGGACCGTCGACGACGAAAGGGCGATCGTCGACGGGACCGTCGTCGAAACCGTCGTCACCATACAGTTGGAAGCCGTCGACGATGTCGTCGCGGTCGACACCATCCTCGTCGTCATCACCGTCGACGTGGAAGTCGTTACCGTAAGCGTCGACGACAGATGAACAGGTACCTCAGTCTGCAGCGTCGACGAAGTCAATGGAGACGATGAAACTCTCGTCGAGGAGCCCGTCGACGGCGCCGAAGTCGGTTGCATTTTCAATGCGGTCGTCGACGGGACTGATGTCGTCGTCGACGGACGAATTTTCCTGTCAGCTTTTCCCTCAGGTGGGACAGAAGCTGGTTTTTTGAAAAGCTTTAGTTTCTCAGAGGGTGGAGATGAGACAGAAGCCCCATGACTCATCTTTTTAGCAGAAGGCACCTCAGAAACCAGTCCTTCCCTCTCCTTTACACCTCGGTGAGGAGATTCGATGGGACTACGCCTGTCAGACCCATCAGAGATCTTTTGTAAGGCTTTGGCAGGGGGGTCAGAAGAAGTTGACGGTGAAGACCTACCCCTTTTTAGTGAACTCCTCGAAGATGTCTCAGAGGAAGCATCATCACTGTCACTGGAAATAGGTTCTTTCCGTGACTTCAATTTCTGCAACCAGGTGAGCAGACGTCCCTCACGGTGTCTCAAGGTCTTCGAAGAGAAGGTCCTGCAGATCTTGCAGTCAGTAGCCTTGTGGTCCTGGTACAAACAAAGTTGAAATCGAGAAGTTGAAGAAAAAACTGAGCAGAGCTCAGTGGAGACTCCCTTGCACAACGTGCGGTAGAAAATCTGAGGCTCTGAGGCTCTCTCAGGAAGGTTCTATGGGGTGAGGCTACTCTGATTGGTTGTTCAGTACTTTTGGTCTCTTTTACAAAAAGAGATAGATATGCTACAAAATGAGATAAGGCCTAAGCCTTTTTTTCTCTTTTGTACCTACTACTAGGGTAATTTTTTATTTACCAGGACTCCCATTCCGATGACGGGGAATGATACAAGCTATGGGAATCTATGAAAGTTCCAAAACTGGAGTAAGTTACTTTTACGTTACTTTTTCAAACTCAGTGCTGGATGCCTAGATTCAGCACTGGGACATGTCCTGCAAACAAGTGAGAAAACACGTTTTGGTTATTTGTACGATTTTTAAGGAATATTTTTAGTTTTCAAAACTCCACACTTAGTCGTTTTTGGAAGAAAAATTGTCAATGTTATCCTATGGAGGAAAAACAGGTTATCGGTTTGCAGGTAAGTAAGCGACTGTGGGAGTTAAGGTTCTGGGGTTAGAACAAGGGTTCCCCCAGGGTCAGTGATGCACTGTTGTTGCACCCTCAGCGGCACTATGGCGGCCGGGTGCAGAGTGTTGAGGCCCAATGTTATCCTATGGAGGATAGGGGGACTCCGGTTGGTGGCTGCTGGCAAGCAGGTCACTGGGTTGTGGGAGCAAAGCTCCTAGGGTTTAGGTCAGGGCAGTTGGGGAAACAAGTTGGCACAAAAAGTGCACCCTCAGCGGCACTGGGGCGGCCGGGTGCAGTGTGCTGTTTCGGCGTCGGACGCCCTGTTGTTTTCTATGGAGAATCTCCGGTTTGAAGAAGCACTGCAGGCTCGGGGACGAGGATCTTCTGGGTGCGACCACCACTTCGAGGGGTAAGTTGGGATGTCTTGGGTTGGTTAGGCACTGTTGGTTTGGGCACACAAGGCCGTGGGGCGTCGGGTGCAGGGGTGCCTTTTAGGGTCGGATTTTCTTACCCGCTCTGGTCGCGGTGGGGGGACCCTCTGGATTGAGGCTGCAGGCGTCGTCTGGAGGCTTGAGGTAGGTCAGGAGTCGCCGGATCTCGGGTCAGGATCGCCGGGGTGACCTCCTCGTGGTGTTTTTCCGCTCGGGCCGGGTTCGGTTGGTGCCATCACTCAGTGTTTTTTTTATGAAGCGCCTCAAGCACTTTCACTTTAACGGCTATTACCCGGAACAGCTGCCACCTCCGGGAGGCACGGAACAGCCAGTCGGAGCTGAGACTGCCACAGGCCCACAGGGGCCCCTGCAAGGCTGGTAAGTGAGCTTCGAGTGTATTCTATTTATATGTTGTAATGCCAGAGTGTATACGAAAAGGGCATCACAATTACAACGTGCTGCATCAACCGCATGTTTTCCATTACAAAACGCTCAAATACAGGGCAATGCTTTATGGAAAATGCAAACTTTATGAGCTAACAATGTGCTTAAATCTGTAGTGTCCGTTTCACTGTGCTTTCTCTACGAGCCTTTGTGACCCACTCCTGACTTAAACATTACCTACTGCTGAATATCCAGACACGGGCCCTGCTTACTCGTGGAAAAAGCGAGCCTGCCTCTAGCAAGGTACAAGGAGCCAACATTTCCAAATCCAAGAGGCCAAGCTCCGTTAGGTCGCAGCATGCACAGAGAGCCCCGGAGCTTTGGAGGGTCGCTAGCGCTGAGAGGCGCAGAGGTCCGGAGGGTCGCAGGCAGTGCCAAGAGGGGCACGAGTTCCAGAAGGGTCGTAGACGTAGGCAGAGCTCAAATGCACAGAGGCCCAGAGCTCTGGAGGGTCACAGGCAGTACTGAGAGGCGCAGAGGCCCGGAGCTCCAGAGGGGAGCAGGCAGTACTGAGATGCGCAGAGGCCCGGAGCTTCGGAGGGCCATCAGCGCAGCAGCGCTGAGAGGTGCAAGAGGTCAGGAGCCCTGGGGGTCGCAGCTAGCACTGAGAGGCCCCAGAGGCAGCACTGCGAAGCCGGCGCTGTGTTAATTTAAAAGATCTGCAGACGCCATTGTTCCCCCTCCCTCCCCCATCTACCTTAACTCCGGTTGCAGCCTGTGTCTTAGTTTTATTTTATAACACCCCCTTTTGTTGTGTTCCCATGCTAATCTATATATCTAAATATAAATATATATATTTTACACTACCGCAGGACGAAGTATAAAAATGTCGGTGTTGTGACCTAATGCATGCTTTCCTTTCCCACAAGGATAGACCATTGTGTGCGTTGTGAGTGCCTTTTGCACTTGTGTTCGCAGGGGGTAGACTGTGCGTGGTAGGAAAGATTAGATCTGCCGAGCTTTGTTTGTGTCCGTTATTCTTTGCGTGCCTGCTCTTTTCCAGTTCATGAAAAGTATGGCCAGCGTTCTCATTTATACGGCTTGGTGTAAACCCCTGCTAAACCTTCGTGTTTGCATGCAAACCTCCACTAAACTCTAATTATCCAATGCCGTGGGCGACAGAGTGTACACAGAACCACCAAGACGCCGAAGAGTATCTCTTTACACAGCATCATAAACATTCCCACACCCATTAGGGGCACGTAATGTTTATTTACAAGGGGAGCAGATGTGCGTGTATATGGTCGCTCTTTTTTTTTTGTTTGCTATGTATGCTATTTTTTGTGGGTTTTGTTCTTTGTATAAAATTAATTGCAGCTAGCACAGCGGAGACTTCCTAATGCAGGTTCTAACCCACTTACAGCACGTTTCTAAATTTCAATGTGGAATTGAAGTAAAATGAATGGAAATGATTTTTAAAATTTATTTATTTTGACTTTATTTATACTTTTTGTTTGTTCTCGTCTACTGAATGCATTACTTGATGGAAAGGATTTGCTTTCCCCCGCCCATATTTTTCATTGGTTTGTGTCTTTGTCCTTCGTAAATGCTGTCTTCTGATTCCTAAATATGCTTGTGATGAAGTGTTTTATATAGTGGTTTCTGCCACAACCTTCCGGCTTCACAGCACAGTAACTCATAGGTGCTATTGAACTACAACACAGCAATGCACATGCTATCGACTTCGGAAGAATAAGTGTCTGATTTGCCCCGCTTCGGATTCGCACATGTAGGCTGCACAAGGATCTCAGCAGCAGATGCATAAACCTGTTGGGCTATTACTTCATTGTTTTAGAGTTAGCACTTTATAAGAGGAGGGGTGCAAATCTGCCTGTAGTTTAAATTTTAAACAGCCTTTTTATTAATGGTCTGGCGTGACAGCGCAGCTATTGCCAGAAAATTATGTGTGCATCAAAAGAGAGGATTTCCCTTCGCCTACATGTTTGGAGGCAGGGGTACATGTTTTGATTGGGCAGAAGTTGTATGTTTCCACTAAAAAGTGCTGGCATGCATGTCATGTCACCCTGTGTGTAAAAACAGGCTCCATAACGGGCCAGACTATAACCTCCATGGAATACAAGCAAAGAAAGAAAAAACATTTTCTGTTTATTGTAGCTGCAAAAAAAACGATAAGCGCATGTTAGACTCCTCTCTACTCTACTATGCCCCACTCTACTGTATGCTAATGCTCTCTTCCACACTCCACTATACACAATTGCACTCTTTGTCACTGCACTCTATACAACTCCAGGATAGGCCACTCCACTGTACTTTGCACCACTCCACTCTATGCCACCCTGCTTTGCAAAACTGCACTCTATGCCAATCTACTCTAATCGTTACCATTTCACTCTAAACCACTTCACTTTACTCTACGCCACTACACTCTATACTGCACCACTCAAACCACTGTTTTACAATCTGTGCCACTCCACTGTACTCTATTGCATTATGTGCAACACCACTCTGTACCACTATACACAACTTTACTCTACATCACATAATTACTATACATATAATTCCATTGCACACCATGCCACATATTTACACTCCACAAATCCACGCCACACAATTACACAACAATTCAAATCCAACCCACATATTTCTACTCAAACCACATACCTCCACTCCATAACACAAGGATAAAAGACACTGACATTTACAACGCCAATAGCGCCAACTCTAAAAAATGCGAGACCTATTGCATTTCTAATGCTTGTTTTAGACCAGGTTGTGAATTCCAATGTCATTGCCATTGTGACCACAGCCTAATAATTGCTGTCAGGCCATTGACCCAGAGGCTGGTTCGTTGTCCTGCAACTGGTGCAAGCTCACCTTCTCTAATCCCCCGCATGTGGCCCAATACTGCTCTCCAAAGAACGCTGGCCTTGAAAACCGTCATGGTGTAAGGACTCCTGCTTACTGCCTCCCTATTAATTTTCAATTTTTCAGTTTAAATTGCCGCTCGCTTCCTAAACAACATGTATTCAATTTTCTTTGTTACTATAAACCTTTGTTTCTCACTGAGACGTGGCGTCATGGAGGCTCAGTGCCACAGAATTATTGCGGCCCTGCCAGCGAACCTTTCCCTGGTTAAAATAGACAGACACAACACAAAACTGGTGGAGGAATTGCTATTATTTTTAATAAGGAGTATACGTTCAAAATCAAGGAACTACCAATTCCTGATTGTGAAGCCTTGACATTTACACTTACTCCGACGCCTAGATTATAATTTTCTGGGGCGCTGATTTATCAACCACGTGGATACTCTGGGAAATGGTGCATTTACGTGCCTGCCCTTTTAGCCCCCCATATTCTGCTTACATCTAACTTCACCCTCCTTTGGGACCACAATCTTCATCTTGAGGACCTGGACAATACTCGCACTAGATCGTTTATCGACTACTTGGGTGTTTTTTTCTAATATTAAGAAGTTATTGACTGACCCTCCACTTCAATTATGCTGGTCAGACCATGTTGCGGTACCATTTAAGATCAGGATGACCTTTCCTTGTCCCACCCCACGGCCTCCCCTGAAATTTAAAACAAGGAACTTGTCTAAGTTAAATCCTATAGCACTGAATAAGCAGCTACTCAGCACTATGTCCATCCTCCTACAACATCTTAATTTGGATCATTCTATGATCCATCACTGTTTGGAGGAGGCGATTGGCCCTGGTTCTGCGAGTCACTTGGATCCAAAAAGTGACAATGGCGGAAGTCATATGCTGCAGATGCTAAGTCTGGATACAGAGTCACTCAAAGTCTACCATGCTTCTTGTAAGTCAACCCGTGCTTCCTATTATACTGCTAAAATCAGTGAGGCACATAATTGCCAGAAACCCCTTTTTAAGGTGGTAAAAGAACTTTCTGATGTCAGTAACATCCTGTCTAAGCCTTCTCTGTCCAACAACGTGATGAATTAGCTCTCTTTTTCACTCACAAAGTGGAAAGACTCATTGCTGTTAGCTAATAAACCCCAATAGCGATTTCCCTGACAGTCCTAAATCAATGCCCAGCAACGTGGCATCTAGTAGTGTAGGTGCTGCTAACCTGAGTGAATGGTCTCTTCTGGACCTTTCATCCTTTGTTGGCACCCTGTGGTTAATTAAATCAGGCTCCCCTCTAGATTCTCTCCCCCAGACAAGATCTGCCTGTTGGACCCGCCTGTCCTATTGACCATTATGGAGGTTTTAAATACCTCTCTTAAAGAGGGGTTGGTTCCCCAGAGTTGAAAGCATGCTCTAGTCCTTCCCCTCCTAAAAAAAAGGCCAATTTGAATCCTGATTGTCTCTCAGATTTTCGCCCCATTTCTTTGCTACCTGTTTTCTCCAAAGTACTGGAAAAACATGTCAACATTCAACTCTCATCATTTGTTGAAGCTCATTATCCTCTTCACGCCTCTCAGTCGGACTTCAGAGCTGGGAACAGCACTGAATCCGCCCTTTTAGGCGTGACAGAACACCTCAGATAATACTTGGATGAAGGCGCACTCATACTATTGGATTTAAGAGCGGCCTTTGACAGTGTCCCACTCTATGCGGGTACAGAGACTGAAATAAAAAGGTTTGTCAGATTCAGCCCTTGAGTGGCTTATCTCCTTCCTAAAGGACCGCATGTTTCAGGTTTTTTCATCCAACGTGAAATCCCAAACATGGACTTTGACTTCCAGAGTTCGATTTTAAGTCCCTTGCTGTTCAAAATCTATGTAAGCCCATTGACTAACATGAAAGAGAGCTGGGGACTCACCCTCTTTTCATACGCAGACAATACCCACATCATTTTCTACTCGACTTTGGCTCAGAGAAATGATCCATCTCTACTTCATCAGGAGATGACTAAAACTGCAGCTTTGTTGAATCAAAACTCACTTAACCTCAACAGCGATAAGACTGAGGTCCCAGTTCTAGATAACAACCCCTACCTTTAGGGTGTCAAACATTGGGCAGAATTAGGATAAATGCTTTACGGGATGAAATGACCCCGTGTGGGTATGGCGCTCACTAGTGACGGTATAGAATTGCTTCGTAATTCCTATTTCTAGTGCTCAAAGGTGGAGGAGTCATCCACTCCTCTGAATTTGGGACCCCTAGGGATCTAAACAATATTAGAACACAAACCAGAGAACTTATATAACATTCGTCATTCGTAAAATCACGACTAGTACATTGCATGAGAAAATATAACAAGATTTTTTGTATTTTAATTTTCTTTCTTCAGTTAGTCCAGCCAACACGTGTTTCGTCGTCCGGGAGTAGCCCACGACTTCCTCAGGGCTGGAAAGACAAGTTACATGAACACATCGTAGTATTTTGCCTGAAGGCCACATCAATTAACATTATCGATATTCGTGGTACCCACATTTCATTTCCTATCAATGTACACCGAACAAATCGTTTCGTGAGGGTGATAGGATCTACATAATCGATCTCTTATCACTATCTATCTAGCCACATAGCATATTTTGGACCTCTATTAAAACAGAGCACCTAACGTATCCCTGCTGGTGCAGAATAGTGGTTGTGTCCAAATTTATTTACTATCATGGATGGGTTCAATAGGAGTGCTCATATCATTGCTGGCCCTGCGGAGTGATTAAATTCTGAATGGGGTGGGCGGTGCTCATAACAGTTCTTTATGTGGTGCCAGTGAGCCCAGAGTGAAGGGCGAAGGAATAAGCATACCTTTTTGGATGTAAATTAATCAGTCAACCTATAGAATTAATATGTGTTATAATAGCCCATGTCGGGATACATTCTTTGTATCCATACAGTTTTCAAGCATTTACTGTGTTTTATGTCCTACCTCTGTGCCGGTTATAATTCCATCCCGGCCAGGAGGCAGGAATTTTAACAATGCTCCAATGCTCTAATCCATAAGTCTTCGATAAATCTGAGAAATATGTACGTTTGATACAATTATTAATCAAACTTATTATCTCCACTAATCTAAACAATTTTTTCATTTTTTGTATGGTCATGTACCAATATATAAAGTCTAATCATATATGGTATTCGCGAGACCCAGCCTCGAGCGCGCACACTATATAATATTGTTCACTGTTATCAAAAGGTTCTTGGGGCAAACATTCTACATCTATATCATGGCAATCATAATCATGTCGCATCATAATGATAAATATCCATATTCTAAAACCCAGTTTCTTTCTTAATTAAGAAACCCTTATATAACTGCATCCCAAGTTTACATGCAAATTAAGAATGGTCTCAAATTTCTTACCCGACATCCACGTGTGTTAGCGTAGTGACAGTGATAAGATCGTGAATAATCCGGTAAATGTTCGAACAAACACTGCAATGTAATGCAAATCGATCAGAGACTTTCATCACTAATGTAACTTGAGTAATTTAACTATTTGAATATTGCTGCGTCTTACCTTTCGTGCCAGGACGTGTTTCCGTGTCTCACAACAGCGCCTAATATGACCGCTGTTTTGCGAGAGACCGAAAATCAACCTCCTAAGTATTCGGTGTGGAACAGGCGCTGAAACGCCAGTTTCCACAAACCTGGCTAGATTTGGCCGTCATATTGGAATGAGTATATTCATCTGTTTAGTATGTCATCAGGCTGCAAAGCCAGTTTCCACGAACCCGGCTAGATTTGTCCGCCATATTGGAATGAGTACATTCATCTGATTAGTATGTCTGCGGGCTAATCCTAGCGTTCTCAATCCGCCCAAATTTTGAGACAATTGATTTGGACAGGTGCGGTAAGATCGTCACTATGTAAATAATGTGACAACAATCAAAAGTGTGAAGCTGAATCCTAATGTCTGCCCCGTGCCGTGTGATAATAAAGGTT
The DNA here is from genome assembly GCA_963921515.1 of Calotriton arnoldi. Classification (NCBI taxonomy): domain Eukaryota; kingdom Metazoa; phylum Chordata; class Amphibia; order Caudata; family Salamandridae; genus Calotriton; species Calotriton arnoldi. The sequence goes on from CAWUFW010021031.1 coordinate 72,476, forward strand.
ATAGTGGTCCAGTCGTTCCCATCCATCTATTGATCTCCAGTGTGTGTGACTATGACAGTGGACCTACGTCCTATGTGTTGCAAAAACCAGTGTAGTTCTGATATCTAATACAAGTGTGGTTCTAATATCTATTAAATGTCGAGGATTGTAATGATTACATGCGAACGTTGTGTGGTTCTGAGAAGTATAGAGGTAGTGCGATTGTGCAAAAGATATCAAGTCAAATGATGGTGAAATTATTAACTAGACATGCACAATTCTGGTTATTCCAGTACATTAAAAGTGTAAACGGGGAACTGGAGGGCAGGTAAAGCAGTCATCACAGAATCAGAATAGAGCCAAAATTTGTGTATATGCTCTAATCCAGCAGGAAATGTCAGTACCCATGGTAACATGAATTCCAGTGGTTATTTAAACCGTGACATATCGTATGAATTGTACCTGTGTAGATTGGTCTAGTATATCAAATCTTAGTAGAATCTATACAGTGGTACATTTTTCCTCATTAGAATATAGCCTAATTCCATGTTATGAATCCTGGTGACAACATAAGCTATGTTCAACAAAACTGGAAATGGAAGTTATTTACAGTGGTGATATCATCTGGATTTAGTGCGATCATGACAATTAAGAATGTTGTCAATCCGGTCAGTGTTACATTATACATCCATGTTGCAGAAGCATATTAACATTGTACAATCATGAAAGAAATAGTTAATCGCCCAAAAAGTAGTGCAGTTCATGATCCAAATTCAACCCAGTCGACCACTCTCAATTTCATGATCCATGTAGCCTCCTTACGTCTTAGGTGTAGTTCCTTATTGCCCCCTCTGGGATCCATCTCCACCCGATCTATTCCACAAAAGGTAATTGTCTTACGCAAACCCTGAGCTGTACATTAATTTATGTGTATTGCTGTGGGGTATCTGGTGTCTTGATGTTTAATAGCTCTCACATACTCACCGATCCGTTCCTTTAACGGTCTGATTGTACTGCCAATATAGAATTTCTCGCATTTCAACATGTATATGACATATTTACTGTTGCAATTTATCATCTGTCTGATTTCATATCGTCGACCCTTGGGGTCCAAAAAGTCTTTTGTGTTGTCCATAGCTAAATCACACATCTTGCAGTTTCCACATTTATGGAACCCTATGCATCTCTGGGACAGCCAATTCTCTATGGGCTTGTGTTTAGGGTAACTAGGGCTTAGTATTGATCTAATGGTTTTGCCTCTCCTGTATGGGATGAGTGGTGCATCAGAAATGTGGCTACTCAAGAGTTTATCTGAACAAAGTATATGCCAATGTTTCTTCATGCTATTTCTTAAAACTATTGACATCTCATGATCCGTGATCAGTCTTAGTTTCAAGGGATTCCTATCTTTTGGCTGTCTGTCCTTGAGGGTGTCTGCCCTACTGTCAATATTTTCTGTTCTGCTTTGTTGATCGTGTGTGTGTGTTATAACCTCTGGCTAGAAAGCGTTGTTTCATATTGCCCATACATGATCTAAAGCTCTTGTCATCGCTGCAATTGGTCCTGGCCTTAACAAGTTCTCCATATGGGATTGCTTCTTTCTGGTGTCTGGGATGGGCGCTATTTGCATGCAGTATCGCATTGCAGGACGTGGACTTGCGATGTAGTTTACTGAGTATCTGATTATTCTCAATGTATAGTACAACATCCAGGAATTCTCTCTCTTTGTAACTACAACTGGATGTAAATTTGATGCCCATATCATTGGCGTCCATAGTTCCAGACCATATCATGATACAATCGTATATGTATCTGCCCCAATAAATAATGGATTCACACCATTTGGTTCCTCTCAAGCCCCAGATCCACTCCTCCTCAAACCATCCCATGAAGAGATTGGCATAGGAAGGAGAGCATCTGGAGCCCATAGCAACCCCTTGTATCTGCTTGTACCATTGTTGTTCAAACATAAATACATTATTTTTAAGAATAATTTCAATCATAGTAATTAACATTTCCACATGTTCCCATTGTTTGGCTGGTCTGTTGCTTAGGAACTTTCTTGATGCTCGTATTCCTAAGTCCGATCTGATGCACGTGTACAGTGCGGTCACATCCAATGTGGCCATGATCATTCCATCCTCCCACACAACATCTGCAAGTATACTGAGAATATGCTTTGTATCTCTAACATATGATGGAAGATTTCTTACCATTGGTTGCAAGAATAAATCTACATATTGAGATAACTTTTCTGTGGGCCCCCCAATGCTGGAAATAATAGGTCTTCCTGGTGGGAATTGTAGGTTTTTATGCACCTTAGGCAATGTATAAATACATGGAAATCTAGGCCTATCAACTTTAAGGTAAAAGTATTCGTCTTGCTCAATAAGACCCTTAGTAAGCCAGTCTCTTAGATGTTTGTTAATAAGATCTGTGAGGGACGTCACAGTGATTAATTTTATATATTGTGCGCGTTCAAGGCTGGGTTTCAAGAATACCATATATGATTAGACTTTATATATTGGTACATGACCATACAAAAAATGAAAACAATTGTTTAGATTAGTGGAGATAAGTTTGATTAATAATTATGTCAAACGTACATATTTCTCAGATTTTAAATTTATCGAAGAAGTAAGGATTAGAGCATTGGAGCATCGTTAAAATTCCCTGCTTCCTGGCCGGGACGGAATTATAACCGGCACAGAGGTAGGACATAAAACTCAGTAAATGCTTAAAAACTGTATGGATACACAGACTGTATCCCGACATGGGCTATTATAACACTTATATTAATTCTATAGGTTGACTGATTAATTTACATCCAAAAAGGTATGCTTATTCCTACTTCCTTCACCCTTCACTCTGGGCTCACTGGCACCACATAAAGAACTGTTATGAGCACCCCCACCCCATTCAGAATTTAATCACTCCACAGCACCAGCAATGATATGGATATGAGCACTCCTATTGAACCCATCCATGATAGTAAATACATTTGGACACAACCACTATTCTGCACCAGCAGGGATACGTTAGGTGCTCCGTTTTAATAGAGGTCCAAAATATGCTATATGGCTAGAGAGATAGTGATAAGAGATCGATTATGTAGATCCCATCACCCTCACGAAACGATTTGTTTGGTGTACATTGACAGGAAATGAAATGTGGGTACCACGAATATCGATAATGTTAATTGATGTGGCCTTCAGGCAAAATACTACGATGTGTTCATGTAACTTGTCTTTCCCGCCCTGAGGAAGTCGTGGGCTACTCCCGGACGAGAAACACGTGTTGGCTGGACTAACTGAAGAAAGAAAATTAAAATCTTGTTATATTTTCTCATGCAATGTATTAGTCGTGATTTAACGAATGACGAATGTTATATAAGTGCTTGGGTTTGTGGTCTAATATTGGGCAGAATTACTTGGGCCACCCCCCACCCTCAATTCCGGTATCCAAGGTTAACAACCTGGGCTTTCTTATGGATGACAAGCTCTCCATGAAACCACAGATAGCTAAGGTGACGGCCACCTGTTTTGTGGTCCTTAAGTGGCTGGAAAAGATTCTGTGGCTTATTCCTCTAGCGGCACAGAGGACTGTTATCCAGGCGCTGGTTATTTCTTGCCTGGACTATGTCAATGTGCTGTACTTCGGCGCAGACAAGTCATCCTTACAGCGCCTGCAAACTATCCAAAATGCTGCTGCTAGACTGATTTATCACTTACTTAGTTCTGCTTACCATCTATTAAAAGAACTTCATTGGCTTAAGGTGGCCAAGCGCATTGAATTCAAAGCCCTGTGCTATATGTTCAAGGCCGAACTTGGCCTAGGACCACTGTACATTCAGAAACTTATATCCCCCTACCAGCCGACTCGGTCACGAAGATCCTCGACTCAGGCCTTGTTCGGTGTCCCCAGGGTTTGACTGACCCAAATGAAGGGCCACTCCTTTGCTTACCAGAGTCCTAAGCTTTGGAACTCATTACCGGTTGACTTAAGAAACTGTCAATCATTTCTCACCTTCCGTAAGATGCTGAAAACGAGGCTATTCGGAGTCTACATGGTTAGAACAGTTATCTGTCAACGCCCTGCGCCTGGAAACCCCTTGGGGTAGCTATGCGCCTTACAAGTTGCTAATAATAATATGCAGGCGAAGGCCTTGACGGATAACAGTCTACTTGTTCCCCTGGGAGGCTGTCTCCAACTCATGCCACTGAGTTTGTGTACTCAATCTTCTGACCCCTGAAACATACCCAGTTCCTCTTCTACCTCGTAGAAGGTCTCTTCCTCCTCCTCCTGAGACTCTGTTTTATGGGAGTGACTATTTCTTCAACACCAAAAGACCAGGGCGAGGAGGTCGAAGTCTTTTGAGGAATTCTAAAGTCCCTTAAGGTTTAGTCAAAATCCTTTTTCTTTTGTACCAAGGCAGTCATTTCGACCTCGAGGCATAGGTTTTTCCTCTAAATCTCCACCAAGCAATCTTCGGGATCGAGCGTCAGCATCGATTCTCTTTTCGACATTGAAGATTCCTTCAACGACGTATTGGTTGTCAAGCTTCTTTTGTCTTCCTCCCGTGATCTTTCTCGCTTCAACATCGAATCATCTCGACTTAGTCAGTTTTTTGACAAGTGCGTCTTTTCGGAACATTTTCCTCCTGCGATATCCCTTTTGAAGGATTGAAGGGGTTGCTTGTTTCTGGGCCTTCTTTCAGTTGGCAATTTTTTCGGAGACGAGGCTCCCATTGATGCCTGTGAGTCTGATTTGAGGCTCAGGATAGGATTTTAGGTGTTAACTGTGGCCTCTTGCCTTTCTTAGTTGCTTCTCCCTCGACCTCCGAGATGTTTATGTCATCGTTGGATGTTTCCCCCTTAAGTTTTCCTCCTCGTCGCTCGACAGACCCCAGGTCTCTTAGGTATGGTATTGGTTTCTGCCCCTGCATGGCACAGTGTCCCTGTCTCTGCTTCTCCTTCACCCTCCGCGTCTTCAACTTGAACCCGGCAGTCATCCATTCGATGATTGACAGGCAGGCAGTGGTTGCAGACCTGGCGTTGATCCACTGGTGGCTGTTTGGGCAGAAGTGGAACGGAGACTTCTCCATCACGCCAAACAGGGAGCCCCCCCTGTCTGGGCATTCTCGAAACTGTTGAAGAAACTTCCCTTTCACACTAAGAATTGCCTCCGGCACCCATCTTCGGTGACCTTCTCCAAAATTCGTCATCTTCTTCGGTGAACTTCTCCAGAACTTTATTCTTCCTCGTGTTGGAGAGCCTTCAGTAAAGCATCCAAACCCAACGGCGGAAAAAAGAATCTGAAAATGGCAACCAAGAGCGGGAGCTTCCAGGAGAGGGCATACAACGCCACAGGAAGCACCAAATGGGGGAATCTGTCGACGGCCAGCAACAAACAAAAATAGGAAGACTAGAAAAATATGAGAATTTAGGACACAACCATTAGATGGCGGAATAATGCACAGCATGTGAATCCAGCAAAGATTTATGGTGCAAACTCTGGTTCCCACAGGAGCAAGCAGATTCAATATTGACACAGCATTGCTGGCCCTTTGGCCTATTGGTCAGCTAGCCTGCTCTTGCACTCTCAAGCCTCACAGTGAGGTAAAACATTGCACATACTGCAGTTTTTCATTGAGAACAGCCCTATTATCTGATAACAGACTTGAACGACTTAAAAATAAAAAAATAAAGTACATTTTGCATTCTATAGCATCAATTGTAGATTAGTTGGCAAACACTAACTGGATGTTTTTAACTTTATCCTTAACTATCTCCGATATACTGTTTCTAACCAAAACATGGCTGAGTGAGTCTTCTATATCACATATCACACAGGCAATTCTTAGACAGGACCATCCTGCTATACAAAAAGGCAGCCTGGCCATACCTACACTGCTCTATGTCAAAACTAAAGGCACATTCTCAGTCTTCTCTTTAAAGGGGTCTCATTCTTTTTGCTATTCCAGTGCACTCATCTACAGCCCGCAAAATATTTACCTCAATCTTGTGTAAGTAGTTGCACCTGTTATATTCACCTTGATCACCCCGATTCTACATCTCCTGTAAATCTCATCAACTATATAACTGCTATGAAAGGTTTCTTGAGGGATATCGGGAGATGCCCCGGAGGGCGAAGTTCCTCTGTCATATTCTCATAGGCCTTAAGCCAACACACCATGTAAGTTTTGGGAATTTATCAAAAGTCAGGTAGGACACCACCCTGGAGTCAGATTTTGTCTGCCTAGAAATGTGAAAAGTAACTCCTTCGTGGGTAAACACCCTTCCCGTGACATCAAGGGTGAGAACATCGGAGACCCTTCGGCAGGTGACTAGACAGAGTAGCATTGCTATCTTCCCTGAGAGTTCTTTACAGAATAAAAACTTGTTTCTCTGCCAAGACCTAGAAAGGTTTAGGACCTTGTTGACGCCCCCAAGGAGGAATATCGTGGCTTAGGAGGCAAAGCCAAACATATGCCTCTGATCAACTTGCTTACCAGCGGATGTTCACCTACCATGTAGTCGTCCTGTATTGGGATAGGTCCTGCAGAAATAGCTGACCTCAATGTATTTACCGTCCTAAAGGCCAGGTTCTGACACGAGCAAAGCCAGAAAGTTAATTACTTGGACAACGTCAGACCCCAAGGGATCCTCACCTTTTTGCACACACCAATGAACCCATCTCGACCAGGCTGATTTGTCAAGTTTTGTGGTGCCCTCGGCCTATGCTGTGGACAACATTCGCTCAGCCACTTGCGAAAGTCCAGGGACTCTCCATCTTTCCCTGTAATTCTCCATGGCATGGGGGGAAATCCACTCCTGTAATATTAACAGGTGAGGGTTGATTAGAGGGTCCCGAAGCAGAGATGGGGCGTGGGGTAGAAGGTTTGGAAAACCCCAATGCAAGTTCCAGAAGAACTGGAAACCAGACTGGTGACCTACAAATCAATATGACTGGGACTATCTTTGACTGTGGCCACCTTACCCGAGTTGATAACCGCATAATCATTGGGAAGGGTGGAAAAACTTAATTCTTTTTCCACAGACCAGTCCTGTAGAAAAGTATCTGTCACTGCTGCTAGTGGATCCGGCTTCCATCTGAAGTATCGTCGCAATTGATGATCCAATCGGGACGCAAAGAGGTCCACTGTGAATGGCCCCAATCGATTCTCGATCTTTGAGTAAATCTTCAGATCCGTCCACTCCCTCAAGTACCAATCTGTCACTCTGTTGGAGGCTCCCGGCAGATACTCCGCCGTAACCGAGACTTTAATGGACAAGCAGAACGTCCAGAACTCCTTGGTTAAGTCTGCTAAAACTCAGAGTATTGGAGGCCCTGCAAAGAAGGTAATCCATGAGCCTTTGAAGTGCCCTGTAATGTAGCGGGCCTGGGAAGATTGCCTGGATGGAGGATGACGGGAGACCTACCACTCTGGCAACCCAACGTAAAGAAGTCATTTGCTTGGACAGTCTTCCTCAACGCTCTTCGAATCTTTGCTATATTCTGGGAGGGGAAACTCAGTCTTTTCTGAGGAATTTATGACAAAACCTAGGAAGGTTGTCTTGACGGGGTCACGAAAGACTACTTTTTGCTGATGACAAAACCCAAGGCTTCTAAGGGAAACAGCCTTTATAACAAGGTTTTTACCACGTTGTGCCTTAACCACGCATGTTTTTACAACGGTATTTTTTTACAACGCATGCCTTTACCACGCATTTAAGGTAAGTTGGGGGGGGGCGTCTCTCCCCACAAATACTTTGTTGAGAGAGATATATATCTATAATTATGAGTGAAAATGGCATACATTGAAAAAACATGCGTTGTAAACAAATGCGATAAAAAATGCGTGCTTAAGGCATGCTATGTATTTTCCTGCGTTGCTCGGTCATACAACCCTGGGGGAAACAACCTTTACAACAAGGTTTTTACCACGTTGTGCCTTAACCATGCAGTTTTAGCATGCATGTTTTATCACGTGTATGTTTTTACAACGCATGCGCCTTTACGCATTTAAGGTAAGTTGGCGGGCGTGGGGGGTCTCCCCCACAAATACTTTGTGTGTGTATATATATATATATATATATATATATATATATATATACAATGCGTGGTAATGGCATATGTTGTAAAAACATGCGTTATATAATAAAAAAAAACATGCAGGGTAAATAATGCGTGCATTGTTCAGTCGTACAACTGGCTTCTAGCAGGTGAATTGTCGTTTGAAGATGTTTCACCAGTCTTTTGGGACAATGATCCATCAGCAGGAGGTAGTCAAGGTAGATGATGGGACGAAAGCCCTGAGCGTGTACAGACTGTATCGATGGTTTCCGCACCTTGGTGAAACACCATGGAGCAGAGGAGTCTCGAAAGGCAGAGTCTTGAACTTGTACACCGGTCCTCTCCATTGGAATTGGAGAAACCTGCGATGGGGCCCAAAAATGGGAACTGTCTAGTATGGGTCTTTGAGGTCCAAACATACCATCCAGTGTTCCAACCTCAACAGATCCCTTAAGAGATGGATACCTTCCATATTGAAGTGGGCGTAAGACAACCACCCTTTGAACTCACTCAGGTTTATCATGGGACGTTGTCCGCCGTCTTGTTTTTCCATGAATAAGATGCTGCTGAGGCAGCCTCTCGGATGGAGGCAAGACGGGACAATTGTGTCCTTTTGCAGCAATTCTGCTATTAAGTTACTCTGTTCCTCAGAAAAAACAAAGGTCGGTAGCGTTGCACTGGGGAGCCATAAAACTCGATATGGAAATCCTGTGTCTGTCAGCAGGACCCAAGCATCCGATGTAAACAACTCCCAATTGTGTAAAAATAATGCCAGGCGACCTACCACCCTTTGTCGGGAAGAAGGGCGAACACTCACCTGTCTGAGATACAAGGAAGTGCCCTCCGGAGAAGCATACTGTGCCTCGAGTTCTCCGACTTCTCCTGGCGGGGAAGAAGTCTCAGGATCTGGACTGGTCTTATCATTGTCCTTTATGGCATTCCTTGACCTCGAAGAGGGCCTAAATGGACAAGTGGCTGGCTGAAAATTCAGAGGTGAAAAATACAGGGACCCCAATACCAGTCGGGTCACCTTCAAGTCCACTTGTGTAGGACCATGAAAAGGATTATGTTACGTACCTGTAAGCATCTGTTCTTGGCATGTAGTGCTGTAGATTCACAGGCTTTGCATAAGTCTGCCATCCAGTGTTGGGCTCAGATGTTTACAAGTTGTTTTGCTCGAAGTTGTTTTCTTTGAGTCAGGCGGCTGACACTCTCCTCCTCTTGGGAATACTGCGCATGGTCATCGACGCCATCTTCAGATTGTTTTGCTGTGGGTAGGTGAGAATCTAAGAATACTGTGTATGTAAGCATTGAGATGGCCATGCATTAGTATGATATAAAGTGTATGAACTGCAACCTACACAAGAATTTGGGGAGGAGGGATGGCGCATTTGAATCTACAGCACTACATGCAAAGAACAGATGCTTACAGGGTAAATAACAATCGGTTCGAGGCATGTGTGCTGTAGATACATATGCTTGCACAGACTGTAAAGCAGTCCCTCTCCCTAGGTAGTGGTTAACTTGTGGGCGTTGCAGTTATCTAAAAACGAGTCTTAAGTACTGCCTGCCCAACAATGGCTCGTTGACATGTAAATACATCCACACAATAATGTTTTATGAAGGTGTATGGCGAAGACCATGTTGCTGCTTTACAAATATCAGCAATAGGAATGTTCGGTAAAAAAGTCATAGAAGGACCAATTTGGCTAGTGGAGAGCGTTTTTGGTAGAACAGATAAAAGTCGTTTAGCCTTTGCATAACATGTCTGTATGCATTTAACTATCCATCTTGAAATGCCCGACTTAGAAATTGCTTTTCCTAAACAAGGAGGTACAAAGGAAACAAACGTTTATTTTTTTTACAGTTTTATATAGCGCGAACTTGACCCGAATCGGGTATCAGAGCGCTTTACATAGCACCAGTTGCATTACATGAGGACACATTCATTTTTTTTGTTAGGCACGGGGAGATTAAGTGATTTGCCGAGAATCACAGGATGTTCAGCGTCATTGCCGAGACCGAACCCAGTTCCTCAGATTCGAGGTCGACCGCCCTAGCCATTAGGCCAACTCCTCTCCCCTAGTTTTTCTAAATGATTTACTCCTATCAATGTAATACATGAATGCCCTTATTACATCTAAAGTGTGTAATTCCCTTTCTGCAACTGTGTCTGGTTGTGAGAAAAACACAGGTAAATCAATGGACTGATTGATATGGAAACTGGAAACTACTTTTGGTAGGAATTTAGGGTTAGTTCTAAGCACTACCCTGTCCCTCCGTAGTTGAAAAAAAGGCTCTTCTAGGGTTTAAGCCTGACTTTCACTGACTCGTCTAAGAGGAGTAAGAGCAAATAAAAAGTCAAGTTTCCATGAAAGATATTGCAACTGACAAGAATGTAATAGTTCGAAAGGAGGGCCCATTATTCTTGTTAGAACAATGTTTAGATTCCATGCCGGGGAAGGTGGAAGTCTAGGGGAATTATTCTTTTAAGTTCGTCCATGGAAGCTTTTATAACAGGAATTTAAAACATTGACATGTGTTGTCTATTTTGGAGATATGCTGCAAGATGCAATCTTATAGAAGTATATGCTAATCCTGCAGTTTGTAAATGCAATAGGTATAAGTGTTTGTACCTTTGCCTGAGGAGGGTTAACGTTTTGTTTGTGACAGAACATAAGAAATAGTTTCCATTTTGCTGCATAAAATTACCTTGTAGTTGGTTTACGAGCCTCTTTAAAAATGTTAATACAGACTTGAAGCAAGTTTAAGTATCCAAACTCTAAGACTTCAGGAGCCAAATTGCAAGATTAATTTCTTTGGGATTGGGATGTTTTAACGTTCCATGGTTCTGTGTAAGAAGGTCCGGGTTCGGGTGAAGCTTCTCGTGTGGGACTAGAGGTAGTTCCATGTGTGTTGAGAACCATGGTTGTCGAGCCCATGTGGGAGCTATTAGTATGATGGTGAGTGATATTTGTCTGAGTTTCCTGACAACTAACGAAAGTAGTGGGAGGGATGGAAAAGCTTATGCAAATATCCCTGACCAGTTCATCCACAGAACATTGCCTTTGGATTGATGGTGGTGACATCTGCTTGCAAAGTGTGGGCATTTCACGTTTTCTTTTGTTGCAAACAGGTCTATCTGTGGGACTCCCCATTTGTGAAAGTTTGGTTGAAGAACATTGGGGTTAATCTCCCATTTGTGGACTTGTTGTGATCTGCTCAGAAAGTATGTGATCTGATTGCTTGTCCCTGGGACAAGTTCTGCTAACAGATGAATGTTGTGGTGCATTGATAACTTCCATATTTTCTTAGCTATGTGAGATAATTGGGGAGAGTGTCCCCCATCGTTTTTGTAAATAATACATTGTTGTCATATTGTTTGTTCAAATAAGGACAACCTTGTGCTGTAGGTGATTTAGGAAGGCTTTGCTCGCTAGATGAACAGCTTGCAAGCTCTAGGTGATTGATATGGAGATTCTTGTGTTTGGGATCCCATAGTCCCTGAACAGTAAAGTTGTGGAGATGTGCTCCCCATCCTGTTAGGGATGCATCTGTTGCCCTTTGGATAGATTTTGTGAATTGCAACAGTGCAGAGAGTGATACGTGCAGCTGTTTACCAATACTAGATCGTGAAGTTGACCCAGTGACTGAGTCCATTGTAGGGAGAGACATTGTTGTAGAGGTCTCATATTTAGTCTGGCAAGTGGGACTATGTAAATACAAGATGCCATCATGCCCATAAGTCTGAGAAATGTTTTGGATGGAATGTGAGTTACTGTTTGAAATTGTTGAATTAATATTAGTATATTGCATATTCGGTCTGTGTTTGGGGATGCGGACGCTAGATTTGTGTTGAGCATGGCCCCTAGAAACGCTCGAGTAGTAGCTGGCTGTAGATGAGATTTTTATAGGTTGACAGTGAACCTTAGTTGATGTAGTAAATCTAGGGTCTTTTGAGTGTTTTGTTTGCTGTATGTGTTTGCTTTGATTAACCAATTGTTTAGATAAGGGAAGACATGAATGTTTTCACTGCGCAGATGTGCTACTACAACTGCTAACCACTTTGTGAATACTCTTGGTGCTGTAGTGATCCCAAAGGGAAGAACTTTGACCTGATAATGTTTTCCATGAAATAGAAATCAGAGGTATTTTCTGTGTGCAGGATAAATTGGTATATGGAAATAGACGTCATTTAGATCTAAGGTCGCCATAAAGTCTCCTTTTTGTTGTAAAGGGATGATCTCTTGAAGAGTGACCATAGGGAAATGTTCTGATATTATACAATGATTTAGTGGTCTGGGATGTAGAATGGGCCAGAGAGATCCATCTTTTTTGGGAATAAGGAAGTATAGTGAATATACTCCTGTACCGTGAAATTGTGGTGAAACTGGTTCTATGGCTCCTTTTTGCAACAGAGCTGGTATTTCTTTTTGCAGAAGGATTTGATGTTGGATGGATAGTTTGTGTTTGCGAGGGGAATAATTGGAGGAGTTATTATGAGCTCCAGACAATAACCATGTTGGATAATGTCTAAGACCCATTATTCTGTTGTAACTGAATTCCAATTTTGGAGAAATTGTTGAAGATGACCCCCAACTGGTGTTTGGTGAGTCATTGTTCAGTATTGGTATTTGAGGAACGGGTATTGTTTCCTCTAAAATTGTTACCTCTGTAAGAATCTCTGTAGAAGGTATTGGTTGTTGAGATTTGTCCCCGAGTTTTATATTGTGAACCAGAGGTATCTGTGGAAGCTGTCCTTGCCCCTTGTTTGAAATTGGGCCTACGAAAGGAACCTCTTTAGGTGTTAGTTTGTAGAGCTCCCATTGATTTTGCTACCTCGGAGTCCTTTTTCATTTTCTCAAGAACTGGGTCAACCTGCGGGCCAAAGAGATGTTCCTTGTCAAATGGCAGGTATAATATGGTTTGTTGTACCTCAGGTTTGAAACCATGCAGGTCTTATTAGGACATGGTATTTATACTTCTAGCAGCAGTATCGGCTGCATCTTATGTACACTTAATAGAGTTGTTGGTGATTAAGTTTGCCTTCATTGACAATCTCTTGACCTCTTTCTGTGCTCCTCTGGGAGGTGTTGGAGAAGCCCCTCCATTTCGTCCCAGTGGGACCCGTCATATGTTGCTAGTAATGCTTGACTATTGGCTATATGCCAATGATTAGCTGCTTGTGCCTAAACTTTTACCAGAGGCATCTATAAGTTTGGATTCCTTTTCTGGTGGTGGTGCCTCTCCAGTTGTTTGGGAGTTAGCCCTTTTGCTAGCATTGGATACCACTAAAGAGTCAGGAGTTAATTGACCTCTAATAAAAATGGGGTCTGATGGTGGTGGTTTGTATTTTTGATCAATGCGAGGAGTTATTATTCTTGCTTTAACAGGCTGTTTAAAAATTTCATCTGCATGAAGTGTCATGCCCTTTAGAAATGGTAAGTATTGTGCCCCTCTTTTTGCAGTTTCAAAGAGAAAATCCTCTTCTATTGAGTCCTTATATAAAGGCACCTGGTGACAAGTGGCTGCTCTGGCTATGAGATCCTGATAAGCTGATGCATCATCAGGTGGTGAAGGATGGCTAGGCTATAAATTAGGATCAGTGTCAACAGGAGGGTCAATATTATAATCTTCCCAATGATCCCCCTGGTTGTGTGTCATCTGGGATGTCTTAATCCTAGTCTACTGTTGACGGAGGAGACATGTTATCTGCCTCAGATAATTGTGGTGGGTGGGTTGTGGTGTTGCTTGTGGTACAGGTGAAGTAGGAATGTGAGTGTGCAATGGACAAGTTGCAGCATCCTTACTTTTCTTCTTTAGGGGTTGAACAGGAACGTCCAAAGTCTCCTCAGAACTTAACTGCTTGTTTTAGTGGCTGTGCCATAATTTTCTTCGTTCCAGGCTGAATTTGAAGTGTTTTCTGTCTCGGATCGAGCTTTTGGTGAAATTGCTCGAGGATTGGCTCTGGAGGAGATTTCGGACCGAAAACAAAGCATTTCGGCGGTGGAAGCTTTGTCTTTGATGGAGGAAGGTTTGATTCCAAAAGAACAAGTCATTTTTTCAGTGCCGAGAACGAAGAGTGAGGTGTTGTGGTCTCGGATGGAAGGGATAGAGGGGCCCCTGCTGTGGGCCGAAATTTTGGAGCCTGAGGGCAAGGCTTCCGAGTCATGTTTTAGGTGCACGCCATGGCTTGAGTGCAGTGGCAGCCCGTGAGCAGTTTTTTTGGTGGAAGCTGAGGATTTAGTTTTCTGAGCAGGGGTAGAAGTAGCCGAGTCTTCTTCTATCTTAGACTCTGAGTCATGTATGGAAAGGGATTCTTCCTGTGCAGCTGAAGCCTCTTGTCGACGAAGATGTCGGGGATATAGTCTATTTGCTTGCGCTGCATTTCTTGTCTTCTAGCCCATCGATCTCGAAGAGTCTATTTAGACCGAAAAGACATACAGGTGTCTTCTCGATGTTCGGGCTAGAGACATAAGTTGCAAACGGGATGTTGGGCGAGGATATTTGGAGTGGCACTTTGTACAGAAACGGAACGAAGTGTGTTCCATTAGCAGGTCATTCACGATCTCATTCGAATTGGAGAAGTGTTGCCCGGCCGGGCGTGGCCCGTAGGCAAAAGGGACGAGTCTAAATCCTGCTACAAACGTCTAGTATGAGATGTATAGTATACTGATCGAGACAATACTGTCGAGATATACAACGGACCGAAAGAGACTAACTGGAGCGCAATATACTACATCCGAATCAGTTGGCGGAAAAAACAATCTGAAGATGGAGTCGATGACCATGCGCAGGGTTCCCAAGAGGAGGAGTCACACAGCCTAGTGACTCGAAGAAAACGTCTTGGAACAAAAACAACTTGTAATCATCCGAGCCCAACACTAGATGTCGGACTTATGCAAAACATGTGCATCTACAGCACACATGCCTCGAACAAAACACCTTTTTTAACCTTTCAAATGCCCATGAATCTGCTTTGCGTTTTTTTCTGGGAGTTGAACCTGGGCATCTTGGGTTGTTAATGGGAACGGACCCTGGGGATGGGGTAGTTAGAGTCCCAAATTAAAGGGACAGGAATAGGTCACTTGCATCAGATGCCTCTCTAAAGGTTTAGTGGACTCAGCTATAGCACCTTTAGAGAGGTGCCTGGTGCTTTAGCAGGGATGCTCCAGGCCATGTGGGAGAATAAGATGAAGTGTCTCCGTCATGAAAGGAAGACCACAAAGGAGACACTGATGGAGCTGGGGGCCTCTGATGTCAATGTCTTGACCTCAGTGATTTGGAGGAGTGTCAGCGGTGAGGACACTGTGCCTTCAGCAGCAAAGATGTTGGGGCAAATGGTCTTAAAGACAATGCAGTGATCTTCGACTGTGATTGGGTCAGTTGGTGGGGAGAATGCGGTTTCGCCCACCTTCTCCCTGGATCCTCTGTAAGGGTCCTCTGGTGATTCTGGCACCTTTCCAGTAGATAATACAGAGCTGCACAACAATAAAAAAACTTCACATGAACAGTTCCATTCAAGTTCCAAGATCTTTCCAGTAAAATCTGAGTGTTCTTTGAAGAGCTTTTCTGCTCTCTTCTTCACCCTCAAGTCTTCCAGCTTACCTCAAAGTCCTCTATGCTTCAGGATCCCTTTGGACAACCACTAGATGGCGGAATAATGCATGTTAATCCAGAAAAGATTCACGCTGCAAAAGTGTGATTTCTGAGAGACAAATCTCAGAAAAATGTGTGAACACACCACATATGTTCCTAAAATCAATCACAGGAGTGGGAAAAAGAACGGATTGTGAGGGAACTGCCATTAAACAGCATCATGGGCTCTTGGAGCCTTAAAGCGACAGAACACCTTTTTTTCAATCCTTCCCATATACGCCTATCTCAAACGTATTTTTAATGGGCCAGTCATCCTCCCCAATTCTTATACCCGTTTAAGAAAAGTCTAAGATTCAGAAGATCTTGCCTATGACAGCCTTTCAGAAAGTGCTCAGCAACACATGACCTGTTGGATTCTTTACCAGTTCTGCTAATTTAGTGGCATAAATAAGACATATTGCTGAAGAAGTGTTCCAGGACCCCTCGACCTATGGTCTCTTGCGACACAAAACAAGCCAACTGGGTGTTTGTCATTAATAGCAAACGTTCAGCTGCAGTTCGGGCAGAACATGAACAACCTGCTAATTATACAAAATGCAATCAAGGAGCCTATATATATTCTCCAACCCAGTTGAAAACAGTCATTTAAACCAGATGTTCACAATCCAGTGATGGTCGACCTCCAACCAGACCTCCTACGATCTTGCATAGACCTATTGATGTTTTCATCCTCCTGGAAAGATCCCTTCACATACCTCTAAACCTGACCGCGGCAAACAAGAAATCTAAAATCAAGTCCAGTATTGTGGCAGTGTGCACTCCAACCAGGTTAACGCCCCAAAAAGATTTATTTAAAAAAAATAAAAAGGGATATTTGAAACACTTCTAATCAAACTACCAACTGATGGAGTAATAATGCACATCACAAGATTCTAGAGGAGATTTCACACGACAAAACATGAGATGTTGGAGGTGATTAAAGGGGAGGTTGACAGTATGCCAAAGTACGTCTCCCAGTAGTTTGGTTCTCCAAAGTTACAGATATGAATAGAATTTGACCAATTATGCTTGATCAATAGCGCAATAAAACCCTACACAGAAGAAGTTCAATATTCTAGTTTAGCACTACTCATTTAGAGACTACAGAACGAATTTCAGAATAAAAGTTTTATTCACAATTACATTGTTTTGATTTACCTAGTGCCAATATTTGAGCCGGGAGTACAGAGTGGGATACAATTTTGCAAGTTCAGTGTCTGCAAAATAGGAGTGTACTTAGTTCACGCTTACCTCACTCTGGTAACTACCCATGAAATGATCTTCCCATTCAGGCAGACTGTGAAAGAGTCTGAATTCTGATCAATTACACTATCTTTGTGTAATTACATTTTAATAAAGTCAATGGAAAGGGAAATACAAAGTCAGAGCAGAGGACAAATGAACTGCCCAGGGCAGGGTAGCAACACCTTTTCTTCTAGGACAAGACTGTACTAACCTTTAGGGCGCCTACAACAAATTAGCAAATTGGACTGTTTAGAATAACACCATACATCAATACCCCAAAACTATCACTGTGTGGTTGTTTGAAGCCACTGAAGCTCAGAACACTCAAAGATATTTAAGCATTAATGCACAGAAGCCTACCTGAGCAGGTCTCCTCATCCCAAAGCAAAAGTACAAGGATGTAGCACCTCTAAAAAACAATGACCAACTAAAATAGCAGCCCCTGAAACTGCGCATTATTCTCCTCACAAAAGTAGAACAGAAGACCCCAGGCTGTAGGATCCAAAAAGTTAAAAAGACAACAAAGCCAATTTCGAAATGGTGCTGTAAGCATTTTCAAAGCACCAAAGCAGAAATCACTTGTGTGTATTGCTGAAAGTTTTCAGTGCTTAAAAGTTTTTAAAACAAATACAACATTGCCACTTGAAATGGGATGGAGCTTCCCATAAAGATTTTCAGTTCTGATATTTTCAACTTTAGTCCGTTATGTTCATCTTGCAAGAGGAGATTACCTTTCAGCAAGGACCATTGTCCATACCTTTATTAGGGTTACCATAAATATTAAAATGTATGAGTGTTCTAGAATGGTAGCCAAGAGATGGTCAGTGAAGACATGATCACTTGTCCTCGCAGATATCTGGACGTAAATCAGACTGTCCTCAATGGGTTTACAATGCAGGTGCTGAAACGGATTAAAGTCATAGGAAAAGAATAAAACCATACACCAGCACAGTGCAACTAAACGTGTCTCGCTGGCTCTAGAGGTCACAAATACCATCAGGCAAGCACAGAGGCAGCATATCTTGAAATTAAAAACATACTATTGAGTTTGTGTTCAAACAAAATGCTGGTGCTATGCATGGACGGAATTTGCTACATCTGATTCTGTCAGAGAAATGCAAAACTTGGTTTGGTTCACAGCAGTTATCGCAAGTTAAAACAAAACAATTCTTCATCCAGCAGGGGGAGTACAAGGACTATTGCACAACTGTCTGTCACAAAAAACGTAGGGACAGGCAAACTGGTTTGTGTGTCTGTACTGTGATGCCCCTGCAGAGCATTCAGATTTTTAGAGGTTGAGAGAAGAAATATGGAGGTGCCCAGTGACAGAGGAGCAAGGGTTGCTCCAAGGGCTCTCAAAACATCACAAGCTGGCATCCATCATGCACATTAGGTCAATCCAGAGATGTATCCTTTATAGTAAGAGCTGACATTCATAGAAGCAAGTAGAATCATCCATGGCATATTTTCCACATTTCTGCAAGCAATCTGGACAGAAGCGAGGTCTTCAAGACGCAAATTTGTGGGCATCATATGCACATAACTTGAAACCTAAAGAAGAGAGAACAAATATTAACATCCGTGGAAAAATGCTGGATTTCAACACAAGATGGACCAATAGAATGACAAAAAAATCCAAGACAAATGTATTGGTAACACGCAGGATGTGGGGATGAGGGACACAAATGGTGAGCAAGAGGAAGTTAGCACAGTGTATATTTTTCCAGCATCAATTTTTCTAGAACCTCATCTTTCCCTAAACATTCCCTACATCAGGACAAGTGGCTATCACAGTATTAATGTAGCTACTCCAGCGCACCAGACCATGTATTTTGAATCTGAAGCTATGACCAGTTAAAATGTTAATGAGAAAATAACTTGCTGAGAGACCTTTACAGTACAGTTGGAGCAAAGTAGAAATCAGACTGATGTTGGTCTCTTTGTACTGTTTCACTCTTCTGCGTCATCAGGCTAGTCAGTTTCCCAGGACAGCTTCCAGCTCTACTTTATCTCGGTAAGCCTGCTGGAATGTTGGTAAATTAGTCATTAGGAGGGATGAGTGATCCAATAGACTAAGGTTAAGTCCTTGTGTGCCCCTCTATGGGGCATATACAAGGTCTCGGAGTGGGAAGACAGTAATATGGTGAAAACCCCGTCAGAAGAGGCATTAAGACTGGGGCTGGTCACATGATGCAGTGCACCAAACAGCTTCACAGGAAACTGCAACAATTGGAGTGTTTGGCAGTAGCCATATTGTGTTCCCCATTTGCTTGTGGTAGGACAAATGATGTGGGTTAATAACAGCCATCTCTTAGGGGGCCATCACAATGGCAAGCAGGCACTGAAGACTTGGGGACTGTTCCAGTGTGATTAGCCTTCTACAGAGAACTGTAGGAAAGTGCTCCTTTTTTGACATGGTCATCCCCACTTTTTGTCTGGTAATTGATATGATTTAGACTGGAAGTGCACTGGGTTCCTGCTGTCCAGGACCCCAGTGCCAGAATTCTTTTCCAGAAACTGTACAATTGTTTCCTCAATTGGCAACACCTTTAGCCCCCTCTGAAAGTCCCTAGTAAATGGTACCTCTGGTACCTAGGGCCTGAGGTACTAAAGAGGTCCCCCAAGGGCTGCAGAATGAATTGTGCCATCCTAAGGCACCCCTCGCCAAACTCATGCAGGGCTGCTATCGCGGGCTGTGTGTTTTGGTGCAGACCAAAGTGATAACACGACATGACACACACATCCCTGTGTGCCATTTCCTCTAACACTGCATGCAATATTTGTAAGTCACCCCTACATCAGGCCTCACAGCCCTATGGCGGGGTGCTTTATATTACATGTGAGAGCATACCTGCATGAGCAGATATGCCCCTGTGCTGGTCAGCCCCATTACTGCCAGTGCAAGTAAATTGGGAAGCCATTTTAGAACATATGATGGACACCTGTGAAAAAGTTCACTAGCTACATGATGGCTTCACTGAAAATAGGAATGTTTGGTATCAAACATCTCGTATTAATAAACCCACATTGATTCCAGTGTTGGATTTATCAATACATGCACCCAGAGGGTACCTTAGAGGTGTCCCTGAAAACCTACTAGCCTCTGGTGTGTCGGCCGACTAGTGCCTGCCAGCCTGCCACCCAAGATAAGTTTCTGACCTCCTAGGCTGAAAGCCTTTTGCTATCAGGAGGCCAGGAACAAAGCCTGCCCACAAGATACCCTGCTGATTAGCCATCCTAGGCCTGTGAGCTTCAAAGAAGTTCCCGTCTTTGCAATGCGAATCTGGCTACTCTCACAGGAGAGGAGGCCGACCCCCTTTGGCACCTGGACAGGTGGGAAAATTAGGTAGTCAAGTAGGCGTGCTCACCTCCAGGTTAGTACCACCCCTAAGGTGGCCTAACCTGAAGTGGGTACAGCTTTTCAGAAGTGGCCATCTTTGTGTTGGCACACTTGGGAATTCTGGGACAGGGTTATGCCCACTTCCCACAGTAAGTGGTCATATAGGGGGGATAGTGACTCCAGGGGTAGGTAGCCCATTGGCTACAACGCTACACTCCCCCACCCAACGCCCCTGAATTCAGTATTTAGGTGAGTCTCTGGCACCAGAAAATCAGGTCCTGTCAAACTGAAAGACGAAGGACGAGAAGAGTCGCATTCTGCAAGAACTGAAAACACAGCAACTGACTTCCTGCCAAACCTGCCTGCTGCCTTCGCCAATTGCACCAAGAGTCGACTTGTCCCCAGAGCCCGGGAGACCTGCCAGCACTTCACCCAGTAACCAGGGCCTCCCGAGAAGTAGCGGACCTGCTTCCCTGCATCCTGCAGGCATCCAAAGAGTCCTGGAAGGACTCTGTGACCACAGAAACACAACGTCTAAAGCAACCACTGCACCCGTTGCTCCAAGCCCGAGATTAAATGGACCAATGGTGTCAGCGTGGTCCCTCAGGCCTCCAGAGACCGAGTCCAGAGAGATGACACCCTCATGGACTCCCAGACGTCACCTGCAGTCTCTGCATGCAGCTCCCCTCTACCATGACAGCTCCTGGTAAGAAAAACCCGACGCATAAGGACACCTCTGCACCGTCACCCCTGGGCGGTGGAGAAGAGGACCAAAGGTGTCCCTACATCCCGAGCATCGTGAGGCCTGAGCTCCCCTGATGGTTCAGCCCAACTGGCTTCCCAATCCGAGCCTGCAGCCTCTTTAAGAGAAGAACGATCCCCATTGAATAACATTGGGCACACGACGCGGTTTGGCATCTCTGCACCCGGCCGCCCTAGTGCCCCTGGTGGAGTTCTGCCGGTGCTGCCTTGGACCTTGCCAATCACTCACCATAACTCCTTGAGATTGGTCCCGTAAGTCGCTGTATTGTACCTGAATGCCACACTGACTTTTCCTCCTATAGGATAACATTGCAGCTTCTCAAAATTGCTATTAGTGTTGACTTTTTGAACTCTAAAATATTCCTATTAAAAACTGCACTTACCTGAAGGAATTGATTCTGGTGCTAAAGCCTGTATAAATATACTGGCTATTTTTATAAATTGGTGTGGATCTCCTTATTGAGTCATGTGTATCATTTATTGCCTATTATGTGTATTTGCAGATGTCTTGCACTCTCTATGATAAACCTAAGGCTGATCTACCACACTACCCCCTAAAATAGCAAGTTGGGATTGCCATAGCAAGCCCCATGTCCACTCACAAGGGAAACCCTGGACTCTTTACACGATAAATCATTTTGATATATCATATAAAGAGCCAGCGTCCTACAATAACGCAGCATGTTTTGAGGCAGTGGAGTAAAATGTCTACTCCAAATGAAGTACAACTCGAGGGAGTCGGTCTATTTAAATAATGTTATCCAAGCTTGCTGTGTACCAAGAGGCTGAATAACCTGAAAAGCAGTGTGGCTGCAGTTATAGCTTTACAATGATGCCTCAGGAGGGGACAGAGAGATAGAAGAAGCACCCATATTGAGGCCTTATATAGTTGCTGACAGTCCACTGGAGTCCGTTCCAAGCCCCGATAAATGACTAGTGCATTGTGGAACCTTAATCTCCCTTAGCATTACTGTAAAAGGAACAGTGGGGTCTTCAGTGCAGGGGACATTTTCAGTGGGCCTGAAGTGGTAGAGCAAAAACTCAGCATGGATTTCTACTCTTCAGCAAAGACTATAGCCAGACAATAGTAGAAATCTCGTAATTATGCTTATGATGGCTGCTGTAGTAGAAGAAGCTAAGCAGAACAATTAAGGAGAGCTTTCTGGGTTAGACAGAGTCTTGGTCTTGAAAACTGCAGCAGGCAATTAGTGATAGGAGCTTACCCATTCCCTTTCTAATTCAGAGCTAAAGTGCCTTCCACTAGATGAAAAGACTGATTCCCTTCCTCAGAACCTCTGGATTAGCCACCACGATTCGGAGAAGCTCCACACGGCAGATCACAAAAGTGGTGGATAGGGGGATTTTATACAGATTTCACTATACTGAGACACAGCCGGGGTTCAGACTTGCTGCACAACAAAATAAAATTGACCTAGAAATCCACAAAATGGGACATAGATGTAGCCAAGTGTAAATGTTTCTGAAGAAGTTCATTTGGAAGCGACTCAGGAACTCTGACAAATGACTGTGATTAACATTGACCTACTTCTCTATACCCTTTCTCCCCCCCCCCTCCCCCCCACACAGTAACAGGCTCAGGGATCATTAATACTCTAGCCCTGCACTGGACTACTTTACTGAAGCTACTGACTCAGGCATGCAACCATTGAGCACTGCGGGCAAAGTTAAATTTCATTCTCCATTAAGAGATTATTGTTATTGCATCTCTGAAGCAGCATTTGATGGGTGTTAAACTTAACGTGTGAGGGTACTTTTACAGGCAGGTAACAATACAGCTACTCAGTCGTGTCAGGACCCCCCCCATTAGCAGCTTATGTGGGGGCTGCAGCTGGTCCCGATGGGCTGGTGAACCAAGTGCCATCAACATGTTAATTAGTTGTTATGGGCTGATTCTGTCTTTAGGTTTCCAAACAAATTGTTCATAAACACTGTTAGGGAAAATGACGGGTATAAGCAGTGGGCCGGAATGAACATGGAAGGAAACAGAACAAGCATTTGCAATGCAATAGGTCTCGCATTATTAAAGTTTGAGCTATTGGTGTTGCATTTGCAAGAGTTTGAGCTATTGCCATTGTAAACGACAATGCCTTTTATTTATGTGTTTCGAAAAGCTGTATGCGGTGCATAAACACGCCCTTTGTACTTATAGTCCTTGCTTACGAAAAGGAAGGCTGGCAGTAAAAGAGGCATGGTTACTGCCAGCGTTGCTTCTCGTAAGCAACGACTGTAAGTACAAAGTGCCTGTTTACGCACCGCTTGCAGGTTTTTAAAATACAGAAATAAAAGGCATTGGTATTTACAATGCCAATAGCTCAAACTCTCGCAAATGCGACACCTATTGCATAGCAAATGCTCGTTTTCTTATTGCGTAGCTGAACCACTCTTTGTGGTAAACAACAATGCCATGCCAGATTGTCTTACAGGCATTCACAGATATACAAACCTACAATAAGTTTCCTATATTGAGGTTTTGGAATGTTCCGTTTTTGTAAAGCACAATAAAGATGGGGGGCTGTTGGTGGGGGTTTTAGAGGTAACTCCCACCTTTAACTTGTGAGGGCCTGAGCCTGGTGAGGTAGCCTGTCTGCTTTGTTTCACTGTTCTACCAAGGTTTTAGGAACTGTAAGATTCCTATTAACAACAGCAAGTGATGGATGATCTGTGGCTCAAAACCTAATCCCAAGTAGTAATTGTAATAATTCATTATTATTATTTAGACCGGACTAAATATTGATAATGAATCATTACAATTACTACTTGGGATTCCGCTTGGTTTGCCCACAGATGAGTGCAAACATCCTTTTGTGTGAATATTAATCCAAAATGAGTGATGAATGCTAGCCACTAAAAACAAAAGTGTCTGTCCATCCCTTATTTCTCCTTGCTATTTTTCCAGATGTGGTCTGGATGAGATGCCCACAGATTTGCCCGAGCAGCCGGGAGTGCACATCTGTTTGATGGGAAGGGATAGCAAAAGATGGTGAGGGCGAGGAAGGAAGTAGGGGGAAAAGTAAGAGTAAAAAGGATAGAGAAGGTTGGGAAGGGATAGCAAAAGATGGTGAGGGGGAAGGAAGGAAGTAGGGGGCAAGGCAAGAGTAAAAAGCATTTGCAATGCAATAGGTCTCGCATTTGCGAGAATTTGAGCAATTGGCATTGTAAATGACAATGCCTTTTTATTTACGTATTGGTTTTTCAAACATGAATAAAAGGCATCGTTATTTACAATTACAATCGCTTAAACTCTCGCAAATGCGAGACCTATTGCATTGCAAATGCTGGTTTACCAATGTACGTTGAAGCTGTAAGTAAGGAAATTCTTTCTCTCTCCCTCTCCCTCCCTCCATCCCTCCCTCCCCCTCCCTCTATCCCTCCCTCTATCCCTCCCTCCTCCCACCACAAGCTGCCAAGTCCAACAATTAACCGCAATTTCCTTAGCTGGCAATTAATTGTGGTATGAAAAATCTTGTACTTAGCTTGCCCTCATATAGTTTCCATGATATCAGTTATAAAATCTGTCATGTCTTTAACCCACACATCCATACACAGAAACACTCACCCGATACAAACATGTCTACCTGCAGCCATCACAAATGTTTCCACACACACAGACAGTGCCAGCTTTTGGGCGATGTGACTGGTGCCATCGCAACGGGAGCCAAGCTCGCTGAAGGGTGGAGGAGCGGGGATGGGAAACATAAGCCTGTGGACAGATGAGCCTCCATGATCAGTCTCTAAGTATCACACACTTACACTCAACAGCAAAGTCACACATACACATACACAGACAAAGACAGGCGTAGAATAGTACACAGTCACACAAGTGAAAATGTTTGCGATAATGGTAACCACTTATCGTCCTTTTAGCTTTCCTGTGTTTTTTTTTTTTTTTTTAAAGTGACGCTTTAGTAATTAGTAGTTTACATAATTGAGAACAGTAGGACAAGTTTCACAAAGTAAAACGAAGAAAAAACAAAACGCACAAATGAAAGAAGCATCAACGACTTGGAGAACGAGTAAGCTAGTGGTGCGCGCGCACCACAGAGGAGCGGGGGAGGGAGCGCGGCAGCAGACGAACGCGCGCTGCTGCGCGTTCTGGCCACCGTCGGGAATGGGCGCGGCAAAGACGGGACATGTGCCCGCCTTTGACCAATTGCGTGCCGTCTCCGCAAAAAAAAGGCACGCTCCAGCCAATGTGGGCTTTCGAAAGCAAAACCACACGCACGAGCGTGTGGGTAGCTTTCAGAAGCCCTTTCTAGAGGTCTCGCGCTGCGCGAGCAGTGCTAAGCACTGCAACGCTAGGCGCGAGACCTAAAAAGGGGATAACGGGGGAATAGAGAGACACAAACAGGAGTGAGCATGAGAGAGAAAGTTAAGAAAGGATGGAAGAGAAAAGATTGGTAGATGAAAAAGGAATGAATGAAGGGGAGGAGAAGGACACGGTTCAGTGAGGGATGGAGTAGTGAAAGGATTAATGCATTTAAATGGTAAATGAACAGAAGGATGGAAGAATGCACTAGTGGGTGAAAGGATGATGGATGGCTGTAAGGATTGCTGGATACATGATTATATTGATGGGTGAATGGATGGGTGTACATACGAGACGATGGACTGATGGAAGAAAGTAAGGCTGGATGGGCAGAAAGGAAAAATAGATGTACAACAGGATGAAAGCGTGAAAGGATTGATGGAAGGAAGGCAGGTGAAAATAAGTGTTCTAAAAAATTATTTGGTTTGCTTGCATCCGTGTTTTTTGCGGTATGGTTCAACGTAGGGTATTTACATTTTCTGGCAACTTTTTGTTCTACTGTGAGGGTATCTTCGCCATATTAACAATACCAGATTAATTCTTGGCAGCTAGAGATAACCTGCACTATCTGCATTTTTAAACAGTCCTTTGCTCTGTTAAACATTTTTTGTTACTTCCACTTTCTAATCACGTCGTCAAAGAGAAAATAGAGAATTTAAAAAGAAAAGTTAACTGCTATTTTTAATTTTCTTTGTGTGGTTAGCGGATGCTACCACATCTCAGAAACCTAAAAACCAAATACACCATTTTTTTTCTTACAGTATACGAATATGCAGAAGACCTGTAATAAGAGGAAATCTACGTGTTGATGATGAACTGGCCCAACTAATAATTTAAGTTTGAAGTGATCTTTTCATTCTCCATCCTGGCTGGGATCTTCCCCAGATTAATAAAGTTAGAATAGATTTCATTGTAATCCCACATAAGACCAACACAGATAGTGGAGAAATTGAAGTTACTGCTGAACCATATTTTTTTTTTTAGATACTAGCTAACGTTCTACATCACCTGGCACCCAATCTGAATCAAAGTCATACTGGCTAAACAAAACATGAAGATACCCATGTGACTTAAACAGCTGATGCCTTAGGCCCAGAAATTGTTTGCCACTACCATTCTAGAAATGACTGGACTACAACGACTGAAGCTGTTGAGCTGAATCCTAATCCCTCTTTAAAGTTCAAGGGTGCTCTGTTCCATAGGGGCAGATGTATCATTGTAGCCGTTTGCGAGTTCCTAATAGCGATTTTTAGCGAATCACTATTAAGGACTCGCAAAATGCTATGTAGGTAGAAATCGCAAAAATAATTGCGATTCCTACATATTCCTTAATTGCGAATCGCAAATAGCGTTTTGCAATTAAGGAATCCCTTCCTATTCATTTCTATGGGCCAAGAGGCCCATAGGAATGAATGGGAATTGCATGCGCAATTTGCGAGTACCCAATAGGTACTCGCTAATTGCGCATGCAATTTCAAGGGTTCCAAAAGGACACCCTGTTGCACCCCTGAAATGTGCATGCGTGCCACATGGCACTTTGAAAAAAGCAAAAAAGTGCTTTTTTCGAGGAAATCGCAAATTACCACCAACTAGAAGTTGGTGGTAATTTGCGATTCCTTACAGCAATATCGCAATTTGCGATGGCAACTAGCATAGCATTTAGGGACTCTAAATGCATGTGCAAAATAGGGAATCGCATATTTTGCGATTCCTTATTTTGCGAGTAGGTTTTGCTTTCCTACATTGCACACAGCTAAACTGCGATCGCAAACGCTGAAATTCTGCGAATTTCAGCGTTTGCGATCACAATTTAGCTTGATACATCTGGCCCTAAGTGTGTACACTACTCTAATATGTAAAACAAAAACTGAAAGAAAAAAGTGAACCTATAAAGAAAAGCAACAAATAGCAACTGCAGCAGAACAATGAAAATGCCTTCAGACTACAACCTTATAGCAGATCTTTATTATGTAAGAAAGCTCCAATATCAGATCATTCAAACAAAACACAGTATTTATCTTTTATGAAGGTGCTTGAGAACCTGAAAGCAGAGAAATTATTCTATACAAAGCTAGTAAAGTTAGAAAACATATATTGTAAGAAAATGCCTCAAAGGTGTAGAAATACCAATACAAATTCTAGTTTTAAACCCAATGTACTTCGTCACTTTGGTGGCTGTATAGCAAGACACACCAGGAAGAACAAGTTACTTACCTTTAGTAATGCTCTTTTTGGTAGAAATTATCCAGGTGCAGATTTTGCGCCTTTTAAATACTCCCCAGACGTCAGACTGGATCCAGAAACTTTTCCATAGTTGCGCCGGAAAGTGGTGCCGTGTGGCTCTGCATTGACGCCGTTCCACTCCAGAAATGATGTGCGGACCCTATATGGGCACCACTCCTGCATGGTGGCTTCAGTTGCTTTCAATACTGTTTGTGCCCCAGACAGGGAACCCCAAAAGCAAAACTGGTAGACCAGTGTGCAGATTCCTAGACTTGCAATCTTATTGATGGACTAGAGTCTAATCACAGAACGAGGAGGGTCAGTGAGGAATCTGCAGCTAGACTGAGTCTCTACCAGAATGAGCGTTATAGAAGGTGAGTAACTTGTTCTTCTGATAGAGCGCAGTCTAGGTGTAGAATCCTCATCTTTTGAACAAATACCAAAGCAATACCTATTTGGAGGCGGGTCTGTGATTGAACATAAACCAGAAAATCCTGCAGGACCAAGTGCCCCTAACGGCGGACCTGGCTGTCCAGAAGGAATGTGTTACTTATCCTGAAGCATCTGTTCATGGCATCTAGTGCTGTAGATTTACATGCTCTACATACTTCCGCCATCTAGTGTTGGGTTTGGATGTGTGCAAGTTGTTTTTCTTCGTAGAAGTCTTTCGAGTCACGAGACAAAGTGGCTCCTCTAGGTGATAATGCGCATGGGTATCAACTTCATTATTAGATTGAGTTCCCGCAGGCGGGTGAGAATTGAGAGTAATTATCAGTAGAGATGTCCATGCAAATAAAATAGTGTAAAGAGACTGCAACGACCACAGGTGCCTGGAGGAGGGTAGGCGCAAGTGAATCTACAGCACTACATGCAATGAACAGATGTTTACAGGGTAACATTCCATTCGAGGCATGTGTGGCTGTTGATACACATGCTCTCCATACGCTGTAAAGCAGTCCCTCTCAAAAAAGCAGTGGCTAACCTGTGGGTGTTGCAGTTGTTTGATAGAGTACGCAGCACTGCCTGACTTACATTGGCTTGCTAAGACATCTACACAATGTTTGGTTAAAGTGTGTGGTGTCAGCTATTGGGATATTGCCCAGGAAAGCCATGGAAGCTCCTATCTTACGAGTACTGTACCCTGAAGCGTGTAGGTAAAGTCCTTTTAGCTTTGGCATAACATGACTGAATGGATTTAAATATGCATATAGAAATGCTTGATTTAGATATGGGCTTTCCTTTGTGAGGGGGTGAAAAAGCAACAAAAATTTGTTTAGTCTTACGAAACTCTTTAGTTCTGTCAATGTAATACATTGGAGCTCTTTTGATATCTAGCTTATGAAGAGCTCTCTCTGCAACTGAATCTGGTTGAAGCAAGAAAACAGGAAATTCAACTGATTGAGGTGGAAAGATGAAACTACCTTTGGAAGGAATTTTGGGTTGGTTCTAAGGAACACCCTATCCCTGTTTAACTGGAAGAAAGGTTCTTCAAAGGTTAATGCCTGGAGCTCACCCACACACCTAAGTGAGGTAACGGGCACAAAAAATGCAACTGTCCAAGAAAAGAATTGGAGAGGACAGTTATGTAATGGTTCAAATGGTAGACCCATAAGTCTGGTAAGCATGTAACTGAGATTCCATGCAGGTGGAACTCTAGGTGGAATTACCCTTGTAAGGCCTTCCATAAATGCCTTAATAACTGGTACCTTGAACAAAGATGTGTTGCCTGTTTCATAGATAGGCACGACTGCAGCTAAATGTAGACGCATTGAAGTATGACCCAGGCCAAAATGTAGGCAGCAAACAATGTTTTGCACAGTTGCATCAAATGGATTAATTTGTTTACTGCGACAGTAGAAGGCAAATCTTTTCCACTTCGCTGCGTGACATGCTCTAGTTGTAGGTCTAGTTTGAGTGTGTTGTTGACACATGAGAAGTGTACTAGCTTTCATAAGTCAGTCGTCCAGATATGGAAAGACATGAATGTTCTATCTGCACAGATGTGCTGCTACCACTGCTAGGCATTTAGTAAGCAAACAGGATGTGGTAGTGACTCCGAATGGGAGTACTTTGAACTGGTAATGCCTTCCAGCTATAACGAATCTGAGGTATTTGCGATGAGCTGGATGGATCGGAACACGGAAGTGCTAGTCTAGTCTAGTGCTGACAAAGTCGCCATTTTGGAGCAATGGGATCATGTCTTGAAGAGTGACCATATGGAAGTGTTCTGATAGTATGTAATGATTTAACGGCCTAAGATCTAACATGGGCATAGTGATCCGTCTATTTTGGGCATTAGAAAGTATAGGGGAGTAGACTCCTGAACCTTGGTTTTGAAGAGGGAAGGGCTCTACGGCTCCTTTGAGCAACAGAGCCTGCACTTCTTGTTTGAGCAGATTGTGATGTTCTATGGAGAGATTGTGTCTGCGAGTTGGAATGTTTGGAGGTGTGGTTATGAGCTCCAGACAATATCCATGTTGGATAATGTCCAACATCCACTGATCTGATGTTATAGTTTTCTAATTGAGGTAGAAATGTTGTAGTCGGCCCCCAACAGGTGTTAAATGTTCAGATGGAACGAGAAAAGATAAGAGTCGCTGCTTTGAGGTAGAGGGTGCAGAGCGTGTTGAGGCACCTCTACCGCGACTCATGGAATTGTTTCCTCTACATGCGTCTGTGAGAAAGTGCCCTCTTTCTGCATGGTATGCCCCCACTTTTTGCTGAATTGCTGATGTTCTTTGACTGAGTGTGCCCTGGGCTCCTGCTAATCAGGTACCCAGGGCCTATGTTCCTTCACTAAAATTGCATTGAAGCCTAAACCCAATTGGCATCCCTGGCCACAGGTAGGCCCCTGGTAAATGGTACCACAGGTACCCAGGGCCCTGTGACCAGGGAAGGCCCCTAAGGGCTGCAGCACTTATTGTGCCACCCTTAGAGGCCCTGCACCTTTTCACTCACACACTGCCTTTGCAGGCTGCGTGTCTTGGTGCAGAACAAAGTGAAGAGTCGACATGGCACACATCCCTGTGTGCCATGCCTACAAACCACTGCCCTGGCATAGATCAGTCACCCCTCTTAGCTGGGTGCACTATGCCAGTGGTGAGGGTACAGGTGCATGAGCCCTGTACCCCTACAGTGCCCAAGTCCATTCCTGAGCATTGTAAGTGCAGTGCTGCCATTAAGAGTATATGGTGCTGGGAGTTTGTCATTACGAACTCCACAGCACCATAATGGCTACACTGAAAACTGGGAAGTTTGGTATCAAACTTTTCAGCACATTAAACCCACACTGATGCCAGTGTGGGATTTAAAGTAAAATGCACGACAGAGGGCATCTTAGAGCTGTCCCCTGAAACTCGACCAACTTCTAGTGACCTGACTGAGTGGCTGCTTAGGCTGCCACCAACAGACATGTTTCTGGACCCCTGGGTCGAGAGCCTGCTGCTCTCGGGGGCCTGAAACAATGCACGTCCTGGGACAAGGTGCCAAGCCTCCTCCCCCAGGATGGGCAGGGTTCACGAAGGGGAAGCTTCAAAGGCATGCCGCATTTGTGAGCCTCCCCAGACCATTTGCTGCTTTCAGCAACTGGTCCCCACTGGTTCTACCCCCCACTTTGGGCGGGAGAACCGGCGGGAAAAACAAGTGAGGGAAAGAGGTGTGCCCACCTCTGCCAACTCCGCCCCTCAGGTGGGGGAGGTGAGGTGAAGCACAACTCCGAGACCCCGCCATCGTGAGGATGGGGGGACCCAACCAACCAGGGACAGGCTCCTGCCCCCCTCCCACTGGAGGGTGGCACGATAGGGGGTGTACCCACCCCAGGGAAGGGACCCATTGGTCCCTGCCCTCTACCTACCTGTAACGCCCCTAAATCTAGTATTTAGGGTGCACCCTGAACCTTGCTTCCTCAGATCCAGCCTGACAAGAAGGACCGAACAGCCGTGCAGCCAGCTAACAAGAGGAAGACGCCCACTGACTTGGCCCCAGCCCTACCGGCCTGTCTCCCCTCGAACCTGCTCCTGCGAAATCCTGGTGTGTCCTGCAGCCAGCAACCTCAAAAACCCCGGAGGACCTGCCTGCCTTCACTTCCAAAGCCTGCTTCTCCCGTGAACACCGGATTTGTTCAACTGCAACCTCAGCAGCCGTAGACCGCGTATCCGCCCCACTCTGCACCCGCCGTCCACGGCCCGAGATCGAGTGGGCAAACACAACGAGGTGGTCACCCCGGCGATCCTGAACCGAGATCCGGCGACCCCTGACCTGCCTCAAGCAGACGCATGCAGCCTAAATCCAGAACGCCCCCCCCTCCCCGCGACCCGGAGCTGGTAAGATCCGACCCCAAAAGGCACCCCTGCACCCGATGCCCCACGGCCTTGTGTGCCCAAACAGACGGTGCCTAACCAACCCCTAACTTCCCAACTTACCTCTCGAAGTGGTGGTCGCACCCAGAAGTCCTTCGTCTCCCTGCCTGCAGTGCTTTTGCAAACCGGAGGTTCTCCATTGAAAACAACAGGGCACCAGACCTCGAAACAGCACCCTGCACCCGTCCACCCTAGTGCCGCTGAGGGTGCACCTTTGGTGCTACTTTGTTTCCCCATTTGCCCTGGGCTAAAATCCAGGAGTTTTGCTCCCACAACCCAGTGGCCTGCTTGCCAGCAGCCACCAACCGGAGGCCCCCTATACCCCATTGGATAACATTGGGCCTCAACACTCTGCACCCGGCCGCCCCAGTGCGGCTGAGGGTGTAACAAGAGTGCATCACTGACCCTGGGGACCCCGAGTCTAACCCCAGAACCTTAACTCCCACAGTCGATAACTTACCTTTGAACCGATAACCTGTTTTTCCTCCATAGGATAACATTGACAATTTTCTTCCAAAAGTTTGTGTGGAGTTTTGAAATCTAAAAATATTCTTTAAAAATCGCACGAATAACCAAAACGTATTTACTTACCTGTTTGCAGGAAATGTCCCAGTGCTGAATCTAGGTATCCAGCACTGAGTTAGAAAAGTAACATAAAAAGTAACTTACCTGTAATTTACTGAAAAAGCCTATTCATTTCAATGTACTGTATTTGCTAAGTATTGCAACCTACTGCATCCCCTGTAAATCAAACAAAGTACAATTCCTATTGCATTTTCAAACTGTTCTACAATCAGCAACTTATTACTGTAAAGTATTTAATGCTTACCTGTGCCAGGCTTGCTTGGTTCTAAAAATAAAACAGTATATTTTTTATACAAAAACAATTGGTCTTGAGTTCAGTCCTTGAGTGTGTGAATTCATTTGCTGACTGAGTGTGTACATCAAATGCTTAACACTGTCCTCTGATACTGCCTTACTTCTTGACCACTCTACCACAAATAGAGAGTAAGGTTCTATCTAACTTTAACCTTTGCCTACCTCGGGGGTCACCTGGACTCTATACACACAATACCTCATTTTGGTGTAGTATATATAGAGCCAGTTTCCTACAGCGTCTCTGTAGTACCCTCTAGAGGAGGAGGTTTGATGTTGCTGTCTGTACGCGGAGTTAGAGGCATCCGATAGTGTCGCTTTGGCACCTTGTTTTTATGAGGGATGCCAAAAGGAACCATGCGAAGCAGGGGTTTGGAGTGCACCCATTGATTTAGCTACACCGTGTCTTTTTTCATTTTCTCCAATGCTTGGTCCACATGGGGACCAAAGAGATGCTCTTTATCAAATGGCACATTTAAGAGTGTTTGTTGCACCTCTGGCCTGACGCCAGATATACAGAGCCAAGCATACACTTGCATTGATGCCACTGGCTGCTGTATCCACTGAGTCTAGGGCACACCTGATTGAATTGTTGGAACTTAATTTGCCCTCATTTACAAGTTCATGTCCCCCTTGTTAATACTTCTCAGGAGTTCCTCCATCTCATCCCAATGTGCTCTATTGTATCTTTCTAATAAAGCTTGCGTGTTGGCAATCCGCCAGTGACTGGAGGATTGTGGTGCCACCCTCTTCCCTGAAGCGCCAATAAGTTTTGACTGTCAGGTGAAGGAACATCTGCTGATTATTGTGAATTTGCCCTTTTACGGGCATTAGATACAACCAGTGAGTTTGGGGGTAGCTGACCCTTGATGTAAATAGGATCTGAGGGTACTGGTTTGCATTTCTTGTCGACTGGGTGTAATGATACGTGCCAGCACAGGGTCTTTGAAAACGTCAGAGTGACGCAGCATGCCCTTTACCATAGGAAGATATTGACATGATCTATGTGTGCTGGAGAATGTTTCAAAGAGGAAAGGGTCTTCGATACGATCTTTGTGTAAGGGGACCTGGTGATATGCTGCTGCCCTAGCAATAAGGTCTTGATATGAGTAAGCATCTTCAGGGGGGCGATGGTCTGGCCAGGTAGAGATCTGGGTCAGTATTACCCAGGCAATCAATGTCTTAGTTATCCCAAGGGGCTGTGGAAAAGAGCCCCCTGCCCCCTCCATGATGTAAGTGGAAGATTGTGGAGACCCCTGTGGTGTAATGTCCCCTGGTTCATCGTGTGAATGATGTGGTGGGGGTGGAGAAGGAGAAAGAGGAGAATGCAAAGGGCTAGTTGCAATGTCCTCCTTCGTAGTAGGGACTGAGGCATCCATGGCCTCTTCAAAAGAAAGTTGATGTTTAGATGGTTTGGACACCGGGTGCACAGTCTGAGCTAATGTACGGCCAGTACAAGGCTCTATATGCAGTTTTTTTTTCTGCTTCGGATCGAGCCACTCCTGCATAATTTGGAGGATAGGTTCTGGAGGCAACTTGGATGCTGAGGCGGAAGGTTTCGGTGCCAAAACAGATTTCTTTTTGAAGGAGGGCGAGAATGGAGTGCTCAAAACCGAAGAGCCAGTTGGTCGGCTCAGTACAGAGTCTTTAGCCGGATCAGTACGGAGTGGAGTTGTTTTGGCTTTGCTTGTGTTGCCGAGCCTGATGGTGGGGTATCCGCAGATGTTCGGTGCCTACCGTGGCTGCTGGCAGAGGCGGCCCCGGAGCCGTATATTCAGTCGAAACAGTGTTTTTTAGCAGGCGGAACATGGGCATGGGTACTCGCGGTACGCTGGCCCGAAGGAAGATCCTGTATCTGGAGCTCAATGTCAAGGACTGAGTCAGAGTTGTGAATGGAAAAGGCCTCTTCCTCAGCCGCTGAGGACTCCTGAAGCTCTCCCAGTTCCTGATTGACATCTTGTTGTTCGAAGACGTCGGGTGTTTCTTCCATCTCGCTGCGCTGCATCTCTCTGCAACATGCCCGACAGTCCCACAAAGTCTTTTTTGATCGGAAGGATAGGCAAGCCTCACAGCCTACCTCCTGATGGTTTGGAGACAAATGTGGCGCATGGGACAGAAGCGAAATGGAGTACGTTCCATTAGCAGTGCATTCTTGGTTGAAGACGGTGATATGAAGAGTAGGCTCGAACGGGCGAGGCCCGAAGGCCACGACTGAAGCACGTCAAATCGATGGGCGAAGGTTTTATGGTTTTCAGTACACCACAACAGAAAAGCACCTGAAACAATACTGATGAGGGTGGAAATGAACAGCGAACCGAAGTGAGCCTGAGACAGTCTCGAACCAGAGCGCTACACAACATGTCCGAAACAGACAGTGGAAAGAAAACAATCTAACATTGAAGTTGATGCCCATGCGCATTATCACCAAGAGGATATGCAGAGCATCTGTATCGACAGCCACACATACCTTAAAAAATAATGCTTTGTGAACGTATGGAGGGATGCCCACATAGCTGTGCAGCAGATGTCTAGGACAGGGACTCCATGTGCCAATACAGTGGTAAAAGCTTTGGTCCTTTGAATAATGAGCCCGCAGACCTTCTGGCAGGTGCTTCCTAGCCAATACATAGCAGGTCTTAATGCAGAGCATAATCCAGTCTGATATAGTACATTTCTGCAAAGGTTGCCTTGTTTCACTCCAGCGAACCCCACAAACAGCTTATCATCCACCCAGTATTCTTTGGTACGATCTATGCAGAAGCTCAGTGCTCTATTGGGGTCTAAACAGTGGAGTCTCTCCTCCTCAGAGTTGAGGCAGAAGGAATAGTTTCTTACCTGTAACTCCAGTTCTCTTGTAGGGGTATTTCCGTGATAAGTCATAAGCACTTGAATAGTCCCGCCCACGTGCTGGGACCCCGGAGCACTTCGTTAGATATATCTTCTTAAATGGATATTTTTCGCCTTTCTTCAGGAAGGCCTGCAAAGACACTTAAGAGATAGAAAAGACAATAATGCAGCCTAACACACTAGGCTACACTGGCCACGACTTCATCCTGAAGTGAAAAAAAGAGCCAGTAAACTTCTATTTTACAATTTTTATGGAGTTTAATACACAGAGAAAACTCCCCTTCACAAAACTCCTTTTCATGATAGAGATGAAAGGGTTGGACAGAGTAGCCCCATAGGGTGCCTTTATATCTCTCAAAATAGAAGCTGTGCCTTTAAGAGTCTCCAGAGACCACCAGTATCCCATGATGCACAGCTAGTGGGAGTTACTTCAGTTCTTTTTGAAGGCGTAGAGAAGTGAATGCCTGTTTTAAGTTATGCATATGTCTGTCTATTCCACCGGGGAGGAGGGAGGGTTGCTTATGACTTATCACGGAAATACCCCTACAAGAGAACTGGAGTTACAGGTAAGAAACTATTCCTTCTCTTGTAGGGGATTTCCGTGTATAGTCATAAGCACTTGAATAGACTAGCAAGCCCATCCCTACAAGACGCTCGCGGTGGAAGAGACAAAAAATTAACATGCCAGATTAAGCAAACCGGTTCCGAAGAGAAGCATGTTCGACTTGAGCATCTGCCTTGGCATCAGAACTCAGGCAGTAGTGTTTTGTAAATATATGGACTGACTTCCAGGTAGCAGCCTTACAAATCTCAGAAATGGGTACATTACGAAGCAAGGGCGCAGTAGCTGCTTTCCCTCTGGTAGAGTGAGCCCTAGGCTTACTAACAAAAGTTTTGTTGGCTTTCTGGTAACAGTGTAAAATACAGGAAACAATCCATCTGGAGATGGATTGCTTGGAGGTCGCTAGACCGGTACGAAGAGAGCCATAGTTTACAAATAACTGATCTGATCTCCTTAGATCTTTAGTTTTATCCAAATAAAACTTTAGAACCCTTCTAACATCCAGGGAATGAAGCGATCTCTCCGCTGGAGAAGAAGGATGCTGGAAAAATGTAGGCAAGGAAATAGTCTGTTTAACATGGAAGTCCGAAATTACCGTAGGAAAGGAATTTCGGATGAGTCCTCGTGACCACTTTAGATGTATGGAAAACTGTGTATGGTTCTAGACCGCAAAGTGCCTGGATCTCGCTGACCGTGCGGGCGGAAGTGATGGCCACAAGGAAAGCTGTCTTCCAAGACAGATGCTGAAGGGTAGCCTTATGAATGGGTTCAAAGGGCTCTTGCATTAGTCGAGAAAGAACCACATTAAGTTCCCAAGGAGGAGAAGGACTTCTAATGGGAGGAAAAACTTTCTTCAAACCTTCTAAGAAATCTCTAATGACAGGAATTCTAAAAAAGGAACTTTGTGAAGGGCATTTCCTGTAAGCAGTAAGAGCTGCCAGGTGAACCCTAATGGAAGAGAATTGAAGGCCAGATTGTGCTAGATGAAGCAAGTCTGGAAGGATGACATCTTCCTGGCAAGAAGTAGGATCCTCATTCTTCGATGAACACCAGCTACAGAATCTCTTCCATTTATACGCATAAGCGGAGCGTGTGGATAGCCGCTTAGCTTCCTTAAGGATGTCCATGCAGTCCTGAGGCAAATTCAAAGGTCCATACTGCACTAACTCAGGAGCCATGCTGCCAAATTCAAGGATGAGAGGTTGCGATGCACTATCTGTTCTCCGAATTTCGTTAGAAGGTCTGATTTGCATGGCAGCCTGAGATGTGGAAGGATAGACCGGTGAAGAAGGTCTGTGAACCACCACTGACGTGGCCACTCCGGGGCTATGAGAATCATCTTGGCCCGTGTGAGAGCTTGATGAGGACTGCCGGGATCAGGGGGATTGGAGGAAAGGCGTAGAGAAATATGCCTGACCAGTTTATCCATAGGGCCTTCCCCAGAGTTCCCGGTTGGTAGAACCTCGAGGCAAAGTTTTAGCATTTGTTGTTTTCTGCGGTGGTGCACAAATCGACCTCTGGAGTACCCCATCTTTTGAATATATCTCAAACCACATTGTCGTTTAAGACCCACTCATGATTTTCCTGAAGGAGTCTGCTTGGAGCGTCGGCCTGAGCATTTTGAACACCTGGGAGGTGAGGCCAACATCTTCCTGGAGTGGCTCAACCTACAGGACCCCTTCCTAAAGTTCACCCATACAATGAGTAGGTCTGAGTTAGTTTTCCTTGACCTTAACATCTATGCAGTAGATGGTACACTCAAAACCACAACACATTTTAAACAAACCGTAAAAAACTGCCTCTTACTGTACGACAGCTTTCATCCACGACATCTGAAAGAAAATCTCCCCTTTGGACAGTTCCTTAGATTGAGGAGAAATTGCACGGAAACATTGGATTACGATGAGCAGGCAAAAGACCTAACAGACAAACTAAAGAAAAGGAAAAACCCTTCCAAAATTATTGCAAAGGCAAAGAAAAGAGCACGGAATAATCATAGGGACAGAACACCCTTCTAGAAACGTATGCAAAACATGAGTGATAAAGACAAAAGACCCATCTGTATTACAACCTTCAGTATAGCATCAGACAAAGTCTCCAAGTTGGTGAAGAAACATTGGCGGATTCTAAACAGTGGTAACTTGAACATTCCAACACCAATGTTCTCACATAAGCGGGGCAAAAATTTGAAGGATATATTGGTGCACACCCGCCCGAAGCCCCAAAACAGAAGTAACCAACAAGTAATCAGTACTTTGCCAACAGGCCACCACCCGTGTGGTAACTGTAGTGTGTGCCACCTCACTACAACTACCAAAAGGGTCACTTTCAATACAGGAAAATCATGGGATTTGCGAAAATTCACCACTTGCAACACTATAGGAGTTGTGTATCTGATTACGTGCCGCTGTGACCTACACTATGTGGGAATGACTACCAGAAAAGTGAGCACAAGAATCTGCGAACATCGGAGCAACATCCGATGCCACAGGGCAAGTACCAGAATGACGTCACACTTCAATGAGAAACAACACACCCCAAATGACATGCAGTGGGTAGTTTTGGAATACATAAAACCATGTGATAACTTAGAACAGATGCTACTAGAGAAGGAGCAAAGATGGGTCTTCAAATTACGCACAGATATTACAGGCTTCAACGAGAATATACCTTGGGGCCAATTCACTAGATAAATGAACCCCGGTATCTCAAACAGACGACAATCTAAAAATCTAAACTGTCGCTACCAAATAAACTATCCTTTTGAAAACTGAACTAATAACATAACTTTCACCAAGTAAGCGGAGAATCGTAGGACAATTGCGCATAATGATACCCACCCATCTAGGAAATCACTGACCTACTTAGCAGCCGCTTATTAGGAAATTAGGTCGTTTTGAATAAACCAAAGGGATGGATGAGAAACATCCCCAGGCTGTCTATTGATTTGTGACCACTCCAAAATGGCCACTATTTTTGAGACTCAAGTTATCCTTTAGATATCTTGAAGAAACCCTATCTGGCATGTTTTTTAACAGGTGACTGCGCGGCGCCGGCCGCCGGTGACTGCGCGCCGCCCGGTGACTGCGCGCCGCCGGTGACTGCGCGCCGCCCGGTGACTGCGCGCCGCCGGCCGCCGGTGACTGCGCGCGCCGGTGACTGCGCGCCGCCCGGTGACTGCGCGCCGCCGGTCACTGCGCGCCGCCCGGTGACTGCGCGCCGCCCGGTGACTGCGCGCCCGCCCGGTGACTGCGCGCCGCCGGTGACTGCTGCGGCGGCGGCGCCGGTGACTGCGCGGCGGCGGCCGCCCGGTGACTGCGGCGGCGGCGCCGCCGGTGACTGCGCGTGCGGCGGCCGCCGGTGACTGCGGCGGCGGCCGCGGTGACTCGCGCGGCGGCCGCCGGTGGCTCTCGGCGGCGGCCGCCGGTGGCTTCTCGGCGGCGGCCGCCGGTGGCTTCTCGGCGGCGGCCGCCGGTGAGCTTCTCGGCGGCGGCCGCGGTGACTTCTCGACGGCGGCCGCCGGTGACTTCTCGACGGCGGCCGCCGGTGACTTCTCGACGGCGGCCGCCGGTGACTTCTCGACGGCGGCCGCCGGTGACTTCTCGACGGCCATCGTCGCTGGTGAGTCGACGTCGATCGACTAGGGTGAGCCGACGTCGATTGACGAGACAATGTTCTCGACGGCGACCTCCGCGGTGTAGGGTTTTTCGACGGCGAACGAGAAGGCTTCACCGTTGATTCCACCACGTCTTTTTAAGATCTTCTCCTCGACGTATAACGTCGACGTCGTATGTCGTTTCAGCCCTGAGTCGACGGCAAACAGGTCGGTGCTATACCTACTCTCAACGTCGTAGTCTTCGACGTCGACCGAGACCAGTGCAGTTTTTCAGCCCTTCTTCTTCTGGGGAGCCCCCCAGAGGCTGAAGACCGAGCCCTGGTGGAGGACTGATCCTCTCCTCGCTCTGAAGTCCCACCTGTTGACTTGGCCTGCTGTTTTCTTCTTTCTTCAACTCCTTGAAGCCGAATTTTCTCCCTGTCACGCAGGGTGCGCCTGGAAAAGGTTTTACAGATGGAACAGGCATCAGGAACATGAGAAACAGGCAGGCAAATAATACACTCTGTGAGGGTCAGACTTGGCCTTTTTCCTTCCACAGTCAGGACACTTATCAAAAAGGGATGGCATTTTTGGCTGAAAACTGTGGAATTCCTGTCAGAAAAAGACAGCAAAGTGAAAAGAAAGACCAAAGACGTTGCGTGAAACTGTTAATAGTCAAATTCTGTAGAGGTTTTTGATGAAAAACACCAAAATTGGTAGAGCTCAATGCTCCAGGGTCCTGTTAACAGGAGCCGGAAAAATGAACTGAAGTAACTGCCACTGGCTGTGCATCATGGGATACTGGTGGTCTCTGGAGACTCTTAAAGGCACAGCTTCTATTTTGAGACATATAATGGCACGCTATGGGGCTACTCTGTCCAACCCTTTCATTTCTAACATGAAAAGGTAGTTTTGTGAAGGGGAGTTCTCTCTGTGTATTAAACTCCATAAAAACTGTAAAATATAAGTTTACTGGCTATCTTTTTTCACTTCAGGATGAAGTCGTGGCCAGTGTAGCCTAGTGTGTTAGGCTGCATTATTGTCTTTTCTATCTCTTAAGTGTCTTTGCAGGCCTTCCTGAAGAAAGGCGAAAAATATCCACTTAAGAAGATATATCTAAGGAAGTACTCCGGGGTCCCAGCACGTGAGCGGGATTATTCAAGTGCTTATGACTAAACACGGAAATCCCCTACAAGAGAACACAGAATGCCTGCAGGGTGTAGGTTTGACAGCCGCGGAACAGCGTCACAACTTTCGGCAGGAAGGATGCCCTAGTCCATAGAGCAGGGTGATGGCACGTGGCAATCTGTCGATTGAATGGTGGCTGGAGCAAGTTTGGCCCAAAGTTCTAATAGGGTGTCCGTTAGTGCCTCGAAGGGAGGGGGCTCAGAAGAGGTCTGGTTGATTGAAGACATTTGTTTTAACCTCCAAGGGGGGAGCTGGAGGTCAAGTAAGTCTGCTGCCCTATGCAGGACCATAGTGCGGGAGGCAGATTCTTCTGTGGCTAGTGGGAGGGGTGGGGGAGATGTCTCGGGGGAAGTATTGAAAGCACCACCCTCGTGTAAATTCTCATACTACTTGTCATCCCGATAGGGTTGAGCGAACTCATCACCCGGGTCATAGTCTCTGTGAGAAAGTGCCTCTTTTTGCATGGTTAGCCCCCCATTTGCCTGGTTATGATGTGGTGTCAATTGTAGTGCACAGGGTCCCTGTCTACCAGGTCGCCTGTGCTTCTTCCTGAAAACATATTCACAATTGGTACTTCTACCCCTTATAAGTTGGTACCCTCGGTACACAGGGCCTGGGAGCTGAAGCGGTTCCCCTGGGAGCCCACTCACTGGGACTATGCAACTGCCCTTGCAGCTTGCATGCCCCTGTGAGGGAGAAAACGACAAAGCTGACATGGCACCCTGCCTGAAGGTATAGGTAAGTCGCCCCTCTAGCAGGCCTCACAGCACTAAGGCAAGGTGCCCTATACCACAGGTGAGGGTCTGCATGAGCAGATATGCTCCTACAATATTAGGGTCCATTCCTTAATATTGTAATGGACAGTGAAGCCATAGAGAGTACATGGGCTGGAGACTCGACAACTCGAGTTCCACAGCAACATGACGGCTTCACTGAACACAGGAGTGTTTGGTACTACAACTACTCCTCTCAATAAATCCACACTGATGCCAGTGTGAGATTTATTGTACCACAGACTCAGATGGCACCTCAAAGGTGCCCCCTAAAAACCTACCG
The DNA here is from genome assembly GCA_963921515.1 of Calotriton arnoldi. Taxonomy (NCBI): domain Eukaryota; kingdom Metazoa; phylum Chordata; class Amphibia; order Caudata; family Salamandridae; genus Calotriton; species Calotriton arnoldi. The sequence goes on from CAWUFW010021031.1 coordinate 114,548, forward strand.
ACCCTGGTGTGGTCTCCGACTGGCTGTAGGCAGCCAGCCAGCTACCAGACATGTTTCTGGATCTCTGGGTAGAAAGCCTCTGCTCTCAGGGACCAGAAACAATACACATCTTGGGCAGAGGCGTCACACCTACTCCCCCAGGATGGGCCAGTGCTCGAAGGGGGAAGCTTCAAAGGCCTGTCGCCTTTGTAATGCGACCCCCAGCCTCTGCTGCTAGCAGCAGATGGCATCCTCCGGTTTACAACCCCACTGTGGCGGGAAAACTTAGGAGAATAGGAGGTGTGCCCACGTCTGCCAACTTCACCCCTAAGGTGGGGGGAGGTGAGGTGAAGCACATCTTTCAGTCCCCGCCATCTTGAAGACGGGGGGAGACCCCTTCAATCAGGGATAAGTCTATACCCCTTCCCACTTGAGGGTGGCATAATAGAGGGTTTAGTCATCCCAGGTAAGGTGCCCATTGGCCCTACCTGCTACTCCCCTAAATGCCCCTAAATTTAGTATTTAGATAGCTCCTCCAGACCACGAAACTAGATCTGTGATATACAGAGACAGCTTTCTACAGACACTATTCGAGTCAGTCCCAAAGAAGAAATGCAAAGAATTATGTTTGCCTTGAGACAATTCAAAGACCGGAAATGGCGCCTTGATCGGATTCGGGCACAATGTTAGTTGAATTCGGATCGACGGCGATTTGCTGTCTGAGGACAATCTGGTCCACCTCTTTCGCTGGTGTTGACATGCCCAGGCGTGGAATGGATTTGTACGCTGGAAGAGAAGTCAGAACAGGAGCTGAGACAAGACAGGCTCGGAGGGTCCAGCTGGCGCTGAGGGTGAATCTGCCAGCGATATTTCAGGTGGAACATCCTCTCAGCTCCTTGTGACCCAAAGGCACACCAGTGGGAGTCGGTAGGGATCCGAAGAATGGGACCGAAGCTGCGCGAAACTCTGATCGGACGTGGTGTGGCTGAAGGCCCCAGAAACTAGGGTGGTGCCGGAAGAAGCTGCGGAATCAGCTCCGGCATTGGCCGACTTAGGGAGCAAGATTGAGACAGGTGGTGCTGCCAACTCGCTTGCTCAGGTGAATGAGAGTGGTGTTAGGGAGTGGAACCCCACATTCAACTTCTTGTGCTCACCTGAAGACTGGGAGTGCGACGAAGACGGACCTCTGGAGCAGCGCAGTTGACTCTGTGAATGGACCAGCATTTAACCTTGGACGCGGAGCAGGACTTGAAACAGTCTTGATGGTTGGACACGGTAAGTTTCGCCTCGCATTCCCGGATGGTCTTCAGGACAGCGACACACAGGCATCACAGGTCTTGGAGTCATGGCCTGACCCCAGGCACCACAGGCTACCTGTTGGGGATCCATCACAGACATCGGTTTGTGACAGCGACAGTCCAAACAGGGTTTGAAACATTGAAGAAATATGGGGGAATGGGGGGTTGTTTGGGAAATCAAGGTAAGTGTCTTGAGCGACACGAGAGGAAGCACCGGATCTGCTTCTGGTGGGGCGGAAAGAACGGAGCTGCCGTCAATGCACCGGAGTGGCACCCATATAGGCTGCACACATTTCCTGATCTGAATGGCATCAGTGCAGAGCTGCTCAGCAACACCTCCCTACATGCAGAGCTACTACAAAAAAGTTTCTGAATCCACTCTAATGCCTGGGAAATATTCAAAAGGTGAGGAATCTGTGGTTAGAAGTCTCTATCTGACGCAGAGTGCTATGTTATAGGGGTTTTTATTAACCACAATTTTCACAGCAGAAGGCAAGTCGATACTGGCAAATCTCTATGGGCAATTTCAAGTTAAGTAATATGCCAATGGAAACTGCAGATGAATCTACATGCATCTTGGTACAACCATCAGATGTGAAGTAATTGCAGGGAAGAGAGGTGCATTCTTTGTAGGAATACTAAATGCAAAATGCAGAGTACGGACAAGTTAAAGGTAGCTTTATTAGCCAACCCAGGAAAAGGGAGTACAATAGCTCTGGTATTCAAAATTATAGGGAATCACTAGGCAAGTAGCAACCCTTTCTCTGATGAGGAATTTAGCCCTTGTACAAGTGCAGATAGATTCCATGACACCACCCAAGTTACATGTTCACGGCCAGACAACAGAAATCTTCTATAATGGATCTACCTCAAATGGTCTTGCCTCTTTGCGTACCTAAACAACCCTGACTTTATTGCAGGATGCCACATTATTTACAAGAGGAAACGTGGTGTAGTTTCACTAACCGGTCTTCCTCAATGTTTCTCTCATCATCGTAATTGTCATCAATTTCCTCTTGATCATCTTCAAGATCCATATCCAACTCAGTGCCAACATCAGAACGTGTGTATGTGTACCCACTGCAGAAAGAAAAAATAAATAGTACATCAGAGTGCAAGAAATGTTAGCATTGCTTAATGCTGCATTAGACACAAAGTGAGTACCACAAGAAGTGGGACAATATAGAAACAAAGGAAGAACATTTCCACACGAATACTTACATACCCGTACCTAATATTTACCTGCCTAGGTTAGTGCCACCCTTCTGTCAGGTTTCTGCATATTGTGCCAGCTAAGAGCCGAACAGTACACATCTGAATTTCTTTATTATTTTGAAAGAGGAGTCAGATATGGGAATCATTTATTTTCATAAAAGTTACGCTTACTCTGTACTATTTTCACAGCTACTTCCAATTTTGTCGCTTTTAAAAAACTTTATGTAGAAAAATATACAGTGATAACTTTGTCCCAACCATCAGTGGAGTCTGAGTTGAACAGCCCCAACTCTTCCCCCAACTCTTCCCCTAACCCATTACTCTCCCCTCACGAAAGGACAGCTCTGGCCACAGAGGCATAAAATACCAACAAAATTCACAATTTCCTTCTGCTTAATTGACAAGAAGGATTACTGGAAATTCTTGTTGTACCCATTCACATCAAACAATAGACTTTAAAATTACTGGATGGCCTTTAAGCTTACTCTGAGTGAAAGATGAAGAGGGGCTGCAAACAGGTGTCAAAGGTCAGTGTGAGCAATAAGAATGACCAGGTCCCAGTTGTGGCGCATCTTCCTCAGAACCCAAGGAATCAAGGGTATGGGGTGGAGAATAATGCACAGTGGACGGGAAACACTTCAACTGAAATATGCCCCTCCCCCTCCACACACACCCCAAAGGCTCCCTGCAGCATGTGGAAAGGCTCAGAATTTGGGCAGTGAGTGCTGTCTCGAGTGGCAATGAGGTCCATGTGAGCTGTTCACCATAGGGGGGGGGGGGTGGATCTTGTACCACCTTAAGATGGAGACGCCACTCATGGTTGCCAAGATGAAGCAGACAAACGGTTGGCCATGATGTTCATCGAACCTGCCAGCTGGTTGGCTAACATACACAGGTCGCATTGGTGATCCTAAGCCAATAGTCTCAGATCTTCTTGACAGAGTCAGAGACCCTACTCCATGTTTTCAGGTACCAGATCGCAGTCATATTGTTGGGTCAAGATTTAGAATGATAATGAAGTGCTGGGAGGAAGTCTTTGAGAGACAGTCGATTGCACTCATTTCCAACAGACTGATGTGACAACTCTGCTCTCCTGGAGAGCAAATGCCTCTGATCTCCTGGTCCATGATGTGCACTCCCCATCCTAAGGTGGAAGCATCTGTTGCAACCGCAGCCACTACTTTCACTGTCGCCCAATGCTCTATACTGATCACCAGCCTGAGACTAAGCATTCAAATCAGAATCCAACCATCCAGTTAAGGGTGTATTCTTCTTCTTACAGAAGACAGAATGCCTCTCTCCTGGAGTGATGAGTTGGGTTAAGGTGAGGGTTGTGAGCCCCTATCGATGCTGAAGGCGGATTTGGCAGAGATACAAAAGGTGGCATTGAATGTCTCAGATTCTGCAGAGCGTCATGCCGGACCAGAGAAGACGTTTCCACAGACGCTGGTCTTGAAACCTGTAAGTGGGAGAGGGGCCCAAAAAAAAGGGGGACTGCATCAGACAGAATACAAATGGTGCCAAGGGCATTCCCGGAATGAGGCCCTATGGGCCTGGTTCAAGGGGTAGCAAGGGGCGATCGCTGCACACCTAGGGCACGCCTAACATTGCTAAGTTAATCTCCACTAACTCAACGATGGGGCCAGAGGGAACTTGGACTCACCTGTTGATTTTGACCCTCAAGGAGAAGAGGGGTGGTTTTCCTTTTGCCGCCTCTTGACCTTCAAAGATCTGGTGAATGGGGACATCTTTCAAGGTGACCTAGACCGGTCCCTTGACCGCAACTTCGTCCTACAGTGCCCCTGACAAATCCTTTAAGAGTGGGCCTAAAATAGCCTGGCCATACACACGCTCCTTCACGGCTTCCACGACATTTGCTTGCAGATGTCACACAACGACGTGTCATGCCTGGACCAGAGGCACCAGAGGGAGCAGTTGTGTGAATGGGTGATTGACATTAAAGATGGACACTCAGTGCTTGCAACTTGATGACCCATCTCAAAGTTATGGCAATTAGAAATACCGTGTTAATAGCCTTAATTGGCAACATTAAAAGGACTAAAAAAAAATCAAGAGTGACCATGTTTGTCAGACTTTCATAAAACGCAGCACAATGGGCGACTTAAACAGAAATGGCAATAGTTAGGCATTTAGCAGTACTAGGCATTTTTTTTGTAAGTTCCTAAAAAGTTGCCAACTAATTTAAAACCATGTCTGTAGGAGGGACCTCCCAGGAACTCAATCTGGCTCCCTATCAGCATCTTAGAGTATCCCAACTCAAGGAGCTCAGTAAAGCATGGAAACTTGCCACAGGTCTTAAACCCGCAAAAGCTCATATGCAGCAGTTGCTAGCAGAGATTAAGGCCTTGGCAAATAAAGGATCCCATCCTGGGTATGATGAAGAGGATGCTGAGGTGGATGAAGTTGATGATTATTCCAGCAGAAATCCTACAGCAAGCAATACCACTGGGAGCACTACCAGTAGTACCGCAGAAGAGATAGATACTGAAGATGCAGATCTTCAGAAACTAGCCAAGAGGACAGCAGTAGAGGCTAAACTCTTGGCTACAGAAAAAGAAAGAATTGATACGGGCCTCGGACCCATCTCTGGTGGCAGCAACAACTTAAATAGGGAGACAGAAGTAGCTTTTGACCCTAAAATCCCCAAAATACTCAGAGGGTGATATCAAAAAATGAAAAAGCCTCAAAAACGAGACAGCTCAAAAAGAAGTATTGGGGCTCTCTGCTATAGGAGCTGTTGTCAGGAAAGTGTAGGGATAGTCTCCTGACACTGAACGAGACAGATGCGGAGTCCTATGACCCCATGAAGGATGCTCTGATTGAGGGCTTTGGAACTCACCACTGAGGAATACAAGATCAGGTTCAGAGAGACTCAGAAAACCCAGTCAGTCCTGGGTTGACTTTGTAGATTTTTCAGTGAAAACAATAGGTGGTTGGTTAAAGGGAAGTCAGGTGCAAGATTATGATGGGATTTATAAATTGTTTAAGAAAGAACATCTGTTAAGTAACTGTACTTCTGAAAAGTTGCATTAATACCTGGTGGACCTGGGGCAAGTCTCTCCCCAAGAGTGGGGGAGGAAGGTTGATCATTGGATAATCCAAAACTAGGCATGGTGGGGGTGACCAAAAAAAAGACCAAAAAGACCCCCCAAGAGAAGAAGGTTGACCACTCTGAAGACACAGATAAAAGTAATGAGTCCTATGTAGACCCCCAAAAACCTGTCCAAGAGGGAGGGCCCCGAGACACTTCACAAAACAAAAGTGGGTACCGGGGTATGAACTGGGACCCCAAGAAGGCTTGGTGCCTTAACTGTAACAAGAAAGGACACCTGGTCAAGGACCCTTCCTGTCCTTAAAACAAACCCCCTAGTGCACCTCTAGGGGGTTGCTTGTGTAGTTTTTCAGGACGACTCCTCAGATGATGAGGTTCTCCTAGCTTTTAACTGAAAATTGGGCCCAAAGGGGAGTTGGAGATTCCAGAGGGGAGTAGACACTTCCACCACCGACTGGTGAATGGAATCCCAGCCACTGCCCTGAGAGATACCTGTGCCAGTCACACTGTTGTGCATGACAGGTTGGTACTCTCGAATCAGTATATCCCAGTTGAGACTAAAAGAGTAAGGGCTATCCCAGGGAAGGTTACTGTCAGGCCTGTGGCTTGAGTACCCCTAGAAATAGGTGGGTCCCTTAGTTGAAGAAGGGTGGTAGTCAGTACAGACCTCCCCCTTGACTGCCTCCTTGGAAATGACCACCCAGAGGTTGGTCTGAGCAAAGACAATGTACTGGTCGTGCCAGTCCTCACCCAAGGATTCTGGGGGGCTGAATCTCTGCAGCTAGTGCAAGTAGGCCCCACAAGAAGAGGAAAAGCAAAGTGTAGGAAAGATGGGCAACCTTTAGCCACTGTTCCAGTGATCCCAGGAGATTCTACACCAGTAGGGAAGAACTCCCATGTTGGCACTGGTGCAGCCACACCTGACCCACAAGAAGTCCTGACTACTCAGGCAGTTGTTAAGCTTGAGATGGTGGCTCCTCGGGTAACAGAAAGGAGGGTGGAAGACGGGTGTTTACTACAGGATGTAGTAACCCTCCCACTCTAAAGCAGCAGACAGGCAACCGGGACCCCAAGAATCCTTCAAGTTAGCACCTTCACCGGTCAGTGAAGAGCTAAAGGTGTGGTTCTGGGCATTGACAGCTGTTGTGGCCTCTGCTGGATGTTAGCATTTATGGCTGCACTGTTCTTGGCATGGATGTCTGAACCCATGTCAAATAGTAAGCTAGGCCCCCTGACCCTGTTGGTCATGGTGGGGTTACTCAAGTTGTGGGTAAGCTGGGGGTTGTCCTGGCTAAGTTAGGGTTAGCAGAGGTGGACACCTCTGATCCCAAACCACAAACAAGCATTGGCATAGCCAATAGGTCTCGCTTTTGGGACCTTTTAAGTATTTAGTTATGCAACTGTTGCATGGCTAAACACTTATAAGGTCCCAAAGGCGAGACCTATTGGCTATGCTAATGCTTGTTCTGTCTTTTAACGGATAACGATCACATGCTGCATTTTTCAAGAAAATGAGCTGCACATGAATTGTGTATAATGTTTTTCACTCCGAACAGTTGTAATTTAATCACAGAGCCAAAAAGATCACATTTTGTTTGACACTCCTTGATTCATGTTCGGTTTGTGTCTGAAGAAAGACTACAAAGTATTCGACAGCGGCTGAAAACTCTGCTTGACGCAAGAGAGGCTGTACAATTATGTAAGCGATTAACAGAAACAGGAACATGTTTATTCATTTTCAAAGGGAATGATGAGAATACAAAAAATGCCCATTTTACTCGCTCGCTTCAGCTCCCTCCTAAAATTAATGACAAGTTCATGGCTGCATTTCTCTGTGGGGTTCCCATTGGCCCACGTACCAAAGCAGTATTGGATTCCATACTGTGGCCTGTCAAAATACATTAATTCTCCTCCCTAAAAGATATATAGTACCGTCCTCCGAGGAATCAAATCTCCTGTTTTAACTCGTTATAGAGAAGAAAGGAACGCATTTGCAGTTTAAGAATTCTGGGAAACAACAGGACAGAAGCCCCCTTTCCCCTTTTACTTTCTGTGCCAAGTTAATGATGCATTTACAATCTGTAAAAGGGAAAAACGAAATTCCCTCTACGGGGTGGTATATTGAAGTTGCTCAGGAAACGTCTCAATTCAGCATGGAGGCCCATCTGCCATTGTCACAGAAATGCGTTTATAATAATGGAAAGGAGAATGAACAAGCATTTGAAGGCACAAGCGGGGAGGAGGGGGGGCGACGCGAGGCGCGCGCGCCACAGCGAGACATCTGGTTTTAATTATCGCGCCCGTGTCAGGGCACGATAATTGAAACCACATGGCGCCCGTGCGGGTAACCGCAAGGAAAAGGCCATGACGCACGAGCGTCTGGTCAGCTTTTTCAAACCCCCTACATAAAGTCTTCGGCAGAAGCAGCGCTTGCGCGCTACTCTAGGCTCGACCTAAAATTCCTCATCCAACCCCAAGGTATCACTTTATTCACGAGGAGGATGGGAAAGATTAAAAATAACTATGACCCTTAAAACACCAACATGTTTCTGCCCTACACTCTTTATTTTTTTTATTTGCAGAGTTTTATATAGCGCTGGCTAGACCCGGGGGTATCAGAGCGCTTTACAGGAGGATCAGCGACAAAATTTCATCAGTTACAGTTACAAGAGCCTGCATCAGTTACAGTTACAAGAGCCTGGTCAGACATAGGAAAAAAATAACACAAGGTAATACTAAAATATGTGATACAATAGCATAGTATAAGATATACACGTGTCCAAAGGTAGGGGGAGAGAAGAAAATAAAAGGGTGGAAAGAAGATCAAGGTTAGGCATAGCCGGAAGGGGGGGGGGGGGGGAAGGTACTTCAGGGGCACAAAAAGTCAATGAGAAAGTAACAGCAGTCCGGCTTGAGATCCGCAATCATAACACCCCGGTGTCGCGGTGACTCGAACAGGAGGAAAGGGGGTGAAGGAGACCTAAGGGGTGGTCAACAAGGGAAAAAAGAACAGTCAGGTGATAAAGGGCGTAGTCCAGCGGCACGTGAATCAGTAGGGGCCACCAAGATGGAGGACCCGGGTCACGAGCAACGATAAAACAGTCACAAAATGGCGGAAACACGTAAAAAGACGTAAAAAGACCAATCACTCTGTGCTTAGTGAGCCAGTGGTTTCCAGTGCTCAACACCAGCACGTAATCATCAACACCAGCGCTTTTCACAAGCGCCAGTTAAGGACACATCCATTTACAGGGAGATTAAGCGTGTTGCCCAGAATCAAAGGATGTTGAGACAATGCCGAGATTTGAACCCTGTTCCCCAGCTCCGAAGCCGGCAGCTCTGACCATACGCCACATCCTCTCCCCACGTCCATAGTTAGTAGTTGGTTCTGTTTTAGGCAGCGCCAACAGGAGAAATGAGACGGTGCAAGTTGCCTCCTGACACGAGCTCGGGCACTTTTTTTTTAATTAACCACTGCCTACACTACTGGCCTTTATAGATCCTGGGCATTCGTCACGGGGGGGGTGGGGGGGAGGTTTGCTTTTCTAGTACTCCCCCTGTGACATTATGCCTTCTGCGAATTGCATGCAAACTAATTTTTAAGCATGCAAAGGCAGTGTATACTTGCTCACAGAAAGTACAGCAAAAAATACAAGGCATAGAGAATTAGTGCCAAAGTGTGTGTTCATTAATGTAGTTGTTATGCCCCTCCCCAGATAGGAATATTCAAAGAGCTCCCTGGAATATGGCTGAGTCCACCCTGACTACTAGGGGTCAGGATGAACCAGATGAAGCACGCCACTATTAGAGTGGGTGAGGGTTACCTAGAAGATGGGATATTTTTTCTTTTCCCCGTCTCCTACTGAGGTGGTGTATAGGTGTAGCATGTATTAACAGACATTTTGAACGGGAACGGTGGCAGAAGGCCGCGGTTCCGAAATAGAGGCTCGAACACGCATCTATCTCCCACTCTTATACCACCCGGATGCCCCATAGACGTTAGGCCGCATTACTTACAGGTTGGCCCGATCCTCGTTCTTCTTGCGTAGATCGTTCACATTCACTATCAGGCGAAACCGATTGTCACTGATCATGTCTCGGACTTTACTCCGATAGATCCCCTGGTCTTCCTGCAAACATAAGACATTATGGCTAAATAATAACACAGGTAAGTCCGAAGAACGATCAGAACAAGCACCAAAGTCCTTACAGAGACCAATAACTCGGTATCGAATGGAGGTCGATCTAGCTATAGGGATGTCAGTCTCCACTACTAGCCGACTAGCGCGCTGCAAGCAAGAAACGTGCTCCGCTTTAAAGCAACCCACCACTCTCGAAGTTTGTAATAAGTTAAATGCATGACCTGCATATCGAAATCAAATAACGGAAAGTGGATCGTGCGCTTAAAACAAACATTTGTGATGGAGAGGGCCCCACGCCACATCACTCCATCGGGCCATAGTCTGCACATCAGTAAGTTGGCCAGGCTAGCGGAAACAACTTGCACAATGCCAGGAAATGAAGGAACACTAGAATTTAAACCTAGCGCTCCATTATAACGTCTATGCACAGGTGCTTTAGAGTCTCCATGACTAAGGAGATTGTTAAACAATGCAGGGATGGTGTGTGTCGAGCCTGGATATCTGGTAGGGTTGAACCCGGGAGATCTGCCGAACCTTTTAGGTGGGTTGTTCCTTTGGTGGAGAGGCTAGGACTTGTGTAATTAAACGGACAAGAAGCTGAACCCCTGGTAACGAGAGACTGCCTTGAATGGGCTGCCCTGGGTAAGACGGTATCACGGAGGTGGCGGGGGGTGAGGCCTTTGGGGAAACTAGGTGGGCGCTGAGACGGCAGGGGCCGTAATGGGTGCGAAGAACCGAAATACTAAGTAACTGGTCGGGGGACTTGGCGGGACTGCAACACGGATCCGGCAATCCATCGTCCCCGTCGCGAGTAACGTACATCCCAGGCCGGCTCTTTGTTCTCCTTCCTGGCTCAAGTCGGACTCACCTCATCGTCCAGAAAATCCAAGTAGTTTCGCTGCGCCTCGCGCATTTCCCTGTCGTCCACCAAATCCGTCTGCGGAGCTACGGCCATGCTGGCGGTTCAAGTGGGTGTAGGTAACGGGAAGAGTTGGCTGTCGGGCGGTGCGGGTTGTTGGGATCAGATCGCAGAGAAGCAGGTAGCCTTTCTGCTTGACTCCCTGCTCTGAGCGAATGGCGCGAAAACTTCTCCCAGATTTCCCGCCACCAGGGGTCACAACGCCCACAGATAGCCATGTGGATGCGGATTGGCCAGCCGGTATAGCTACGGCACGCGTAGCAGTGTAACGACCAATCACAAAAGGTACTACTGGATGCTAGGTCATTTTGTACCGAAGCATAGCCTAATGTAGAGTTTGGTGTAGAAAGGTTTGTACGCTCAATATGGCGCCTCCAAAGTACGAATTGCGGCCATTTTACGACAGAAATGCACGCAGGTGGCGAACCGCGAAAGGCACAGTACAACCATAAACTAAGCAAAACAAACCGTATTATGCAAATCAGCGATTGTTGCCCAAAATTGTAATTACTTGTAAATTAGTTTCACCTAATCCTTATCGCTCGTGTGTGTTTTTTTTTTTTTAATAAGGGTGCTTGAGTTCATTAAACTATGACGCTTTTCTTAACTTTATCATAAAAGTCTTTGATTATAAGGCCAATGACAAATATATATATTTGTTCCTGTTAATTTGCAGCTGCCATCCTTAACGAGTGGTGCGCGCGCTTGCGAGCAGCAGGCGTGACCACACGCTCGTGCACCATGGCCTTTTGCTTGCGGGTAACCGCAGGGAAAAGGCCATGACGCACGAGCGTGTGGTCAGCTTTCTGAAACCCCTAACAAAGTCTTGCCAGAGCAACGCTTGCGCGCTACTCGAGGCTCGACCTAAAAATGGACACGGAAGTTAAAGAGACAGGCATTGTAAGAAATGCGTTACTTACCTGTAACTGCAGTTATCCAGTATTGGTATCTTTCATAGATTCACATGCCTGAATCTTTCCCCGTCGTCGGGATGGGAGTCCCCGGTACATAAATAAAGTAATGTCTCATAAGACATAGAGAGTAATAGTCCTAAGGCCTCACATTAGTAACATATCCAGGTCCTTTTGTAAAAAGGACCAAACTCTAGAGAACCAATCAGCTGTCACCACCCTCTGGAACCGTCCTGGAAGGAGCTCTAGTCCCTCAGATTTTCGTAAGCACAGTGCTATATAGAGGTACAACTGAGAGTACTAGGTGAGCCCTTCCAAGGGAGGCGGGTGGGTTGCATGTGAATCTATGAAAGATACCAATACTGGATAACTGCAGTTACAGGTAAGTAACGCATTTCTTATCCAGTATTAGGGTATCTTTCATAGATTCACATGCCTGAATCAGAATAATAAGCAATGAGCACATTTCCTTTTGTAAAGAATGCAAAAGTTATAGAAATAACAGAGAAATGTGCGTCGAGAGAGATAGAGGTTGGCGGGAAGGCTCACCTTTATTGAAATAGAGGACGCAGCACCGCCTGTCCCACCGCAGCATCCTTCATTAGCTCCGAATCCAAGCAGTAATGCTTGGTAAATGTATGCGGCGTCTTCCATGTTGCCGCTCTGCAAATGTCAGTTATAGGCACGCCCACAAACAATGCCATAGAAGTAGAAACTGCCCTAGTGGAATGGGCACGAATTCTTGATTGTAAAGGCTGACCAGCTTGTTGGTGACAGAAGACAATAGCACCAGAAATCCATCTAGAAATACTTTGTTTTGTAAGGGGAAAACCTTTCCTAGGTAGACTAAGCCACGAAAAGTTGGTTGGACTTGCGGAAAGCTTGTGTCCTGTCAAGGTAGAATTTAAGGCAGCGTTTCAAATCCAGGGAATGTAGGGCTCTTTCCGCTGCTGTTTGAGGATTTGGAAAGAAGGTCTTTAGGACAATAGGTTTGTTAAGGTGGAAGTCCGACGGGACTTTGGGTATAAATTTCGGATTAGTCCGCAGAATTACCCTATCGTTCTTGAATTGAAGGAATGGGTCTTGTATTGTGAATGCGTGAAGCTCACTGACTCGTCTTGCGGATGCAAGGGCCAGAAGAAGTGCAGTCTTCCAGGAGAGGAACTTGGTCAGCTCTGTGTATCGGCTCAAAAGGATGTCTCATAAGTTGAGCAAGGACTGTGTTGAGCTGCCATGTTGGAAGCGGAGACTTTACAGGAGGGAAAGTCCGAAATAGACCTTTGAGAAATTGTTTTATCAGTCTATTTGACCAAAGAGAAGGTCCCGTAGAAGATCTCCTAAAACGGGAAATTGCTGCCAGGTGAACATTGATGGAAGCGTGGGCGAGGACTGAAGTTGCTAGATGGAGAAGGTATGGTAAAATTTCTTCTGGAGAGGATGTGAGAGGATGCACCTTAGCCGATCTACACCAGATCCAGAATCTTTTCCATTTGAAAGAATAAGTTCTATTTGTACTATCTGCTCGAGCGCGAGATAGAACTGCCCTGCAGTCTGGAGGAATGTGTAGGCCCTGAAATTCGTGGAACTCAGGAGCCAGGCCGATAATTTGAGAGATGCTGGATCCGGGTGTTGGACTTGTCCCTGGTCCATTGTGAGGAGAGATGGAAACAGTGTCAATGGAATTGGAGGCTGCAGGGAGAGGAGATGGAGTTCCGTGAACCAATGTTGGCGAGGCCATGCTGGAGCTATTAGAATCAGTGTGCATGGCTCTGCCTTCATCTTCCGGAGGACCCTGGGAATCAGGGGAGTCGGTGGAAAGGCGTAGGCAAATATGCCGAACCATGCTATTGAAAATGCATTCCCCAGAGACCCCTGTTGGGGATGCCAGCTTGTGAAGTGTTGGCATTTGGCGTTGTGCTGTGTGGCAAACAGATCCAACAGTGGTTCGCCCCACTGAGAGAAGATGCTGTTTATAGTATCTTGGTTCAACTCCCACTCGTGGCAGGTTGTCTGCAGTCTGCTTAGTGAATCTGCCAATGTATTGTCTTTTCCTGGAACATACTCCGCTCAAGGAAATTGTGTTGAAGTGACCAGTTCCAAATTTTTTGAGATTCTCGAGAGTGTGTGAGCGAACGAGTTCCTCCCTGTTTGTTTAGGTAGTGCATCGTCGTAGTATTGTCCGTTCTGACGAGCACTAGTGAAGCTTTTATCCTGGGAAGGAAAGCCAGGAGGGCAAGATAGACTGCTCTCAGCTCTAGGAGGTTTATGTGCAACTTTCGCTCGGAAGATGACCACTTCCCGCTGATCTGAAGCTCCTGAAGGAAGACTCCCCCAACCTTCTAGAGACGCATCCGTGGTGATCACTTGAGGAGAGGCTTGAGTTAGAAAAGGTAGGCCTCGAGAGATTTTGTGGATGAGTCCACCAGTTTAGAGAGGCGACCATCTGAGGAGTCACCTGTATGATGTCGAAGGATCCGCTGATTTGAATCCACTGAGTGGAGAGAGCCTCTTGGAGAGGACGCAAGCAGAGGCGACAGTAGGGTACCAGGAGAATGCAGGAGGACATCATTCCGAGGAGGGATTTGAATAGGCGCACTGAAAGAGACTTTCTTTTCCTTATGCGCTCTGCTAATTGCCGGAGTTTTTGTTGCCGTTCCTGTGATGGGTAAGCTTTTTTCAGGACCGTATCCAGGACAGCTCCCAGAAATGTTATCCTCTGAGAAGGTTGCAGGACCGATTTGTCTGGGTTGAGGGCGAGACCCAATTTTCTGAAAAGCCGTAGACAGGGTCTGGAAGACATCCTCGCGCTGTCGAGAGAGGGCGCCTTGACGAGCCAGTCGTCGAGATAAGGGAAGACTTGGTGATGTTGCTGCCTGAGGTATGCAGCCACTGGGGAAAGACACTTTGTGAATATGCGCGGAGCTGACTTGAGCCCGAAGGGCAGAACTCGAAACTGGTAGTGCCTGCCGGCCACGGCGAACCTCAGAAACTTTTTGTGGATAGGAATATGAAAATAGGCATCTTGGAGATCCAAGGATACCATGTAGTCTTTCGCATTGAGAAGCTGCAAGACTTCTTGAATGGTGACCATGCGAAACGATTGTTTCTTCAAGAATTTGTTTAGACTTCTCAAATCTAGAATTGGCCTCCATTTCTTTTCCTTTTGCGCACCAAGAAGAATCGGGAGTAAAACCTTGTCCTCTTTGATGAACAGGAACCCTTTCTATGGCTCCCTTCTGGATCATTGATGATATTTCCAGGAGTAAGAGGTGCAAATGTTTGTGAGCCATAGGTTGAGGAGGTGTCGGTGGAGGAGTTTGCACAAATTCTAGAGAATGTCCAAACTGTACCAGTTGGAGAACCCAACGATCTGTTGTGATTTGATTCCAATTTTGAAGATAGTGGGATATCTTTCCTCCTACTTTGGAGGGTGGAGATGTAACTGGGATCGGCGGTAGAGAGAAGTCATTGGCGTCGGGCGGAATCCTTCTGTCGTCCGGCCCTTCCGCGAAAGGAAGACTTGTTGTATGAAGTCGTGTCTGTTGCCTTTGCTGAAATTGTGGCCTGTATTGTTGGTTAGAAGAGGAATAGGTAGGATACCTATACTGCTGGTAGCCTCCTCTGTAAGAAGATTGCCCTCTACCCCTTGAGCCTCGAAAAGGGGTTGTTTTATATTGAAGGGTACGCAAAGCTCTGGCTGTATCCGTATCTTTCTTGATCCCTTGGAGGGCTTCATCTATATGAGCTCCAAAAAGGAGTTGTCCATCATAGGGCATGTCAAGAATTTTGGTCTGGATTTCAGGCCTGAATGTTGTTGCCTTAAGCCATCCTTGGTGCCTTATGACCACCGCCCCAGCCAGTTGGCGGAAACCAGTGGACGCGATGTCCATCGCACAGTCTATAATTTCAGAAGCCGATCTTTCGCCCTCTAGCAACACCTTTTTTGCTTACTATTTAGACTCCTGCGGCAGGGTCTCTAGGTAGGGTGCAATGCCTGACCACATCTGCCTGTTATAGTGTCCCAATAACGCCAATGAGTTAGACGCCCTTACAGTTAACGCCGACATGGATGAAAACGTTTCCCAATATTGTCTAAGCGCCTGCCCTCTTTATCCGGAGGTGCTGACAGTGGGGCAGATGGGTTTTTTGATCTGCGTTGAGCTGCCTGAGTAATCACGGAATCAGGCTTTGGATGGGCTATAAGGCAGGCTGGAGCGTTGTCAGGAGCTCTATATTTTTATCCAACCTTGGCAAGATTGGAGGAACTGTAGAAGGGTTTTGCATTATTTTTAAGCCTTGATCCCAGATATAATCTATGATAGGCATAGATCTAACAGATTTCTTGAAAGGTTCCTTGAAATTGTAAAGGAAACAGTCCCGTTGGTGAGAAGGCATTGGCAGTTGAAAACTTTGTGCTGCTCTTTCCAGGAGGTTGTGGAATCCTCCGATATCTTCTGGAGGCGAGTCTGCCTGAGGAGGTAAAGGCGACGATGGAAGAGGGATAACAGTCATCCCATTCGTCATGATGTGACTGGGTATCTTGAATTTCCCCTTCTTGTGGCTCATCCTCCTAGTCGTCCGTAGAGGGGGGAGGCGGCACAGGCAGTTCAATGGCAGGAGGCGGTGGAGGTGGAACTTGCGCCATCTGAGGTGGAGAGAGAACTGGAGGAGGAGACGGAGCAGAGGTAGGGTACCTCTTTTTGTAGTCTCAAATCATGAACTGCAGGTCAGAGACCAGGGCTGAAGGAAGACAAACCATCTGTGGCTGTTGATGATGGGTTTGTTCTTGATAGTACGCCTGTTCATCCATATCTTGATCTTCATACTCCGAGTCCTCTTGATACTTAACATTGAGTTCAGAAGGACTTCTTGCAGCCCGGGAACATACTGTCCTCGTCCGAATCATCATCTTCATCCAATAGATGAGAGGGAAGCAAAGATTGGACCCTACTGGGTGATGTCAGGGAAGGCGTCAGCCTCGGTTTGCTGAATTTCTGTTGAAAATATGCACTCCGTCTTAGATTTAGATGTCGTCGACGAGGCAGTCGTCGGTATACTCGTCGGCGAAGATTCATCGATGGTAATACAGGGCACCGCCGCTGATGAAGGAACTCTCGTCGACGGTACACTCTTCGTCGACGTACGTACCATCGTCGACGAAGCACTCGTCGTCGCGCTCGTCGTCAAGCGAGCCGTCGACGCTATTTTCAACATCGACGAAGATTTCTTGATCTTGATCGTCGACGACGACAAAGGGGTATGTGCCGTCGACGAAGACGTTGACGAAAGATGCCGACGAGACTGAAATTGTGGAAACGAATAGTTTCTTACCTGTCGGTGTAGTTTTGCAGCTTGAAGACTTTCTGGATTCACTATGCTGTGCATTATTCCGCCATCTCGTGGTTGGGTCCGGATTCGTAGTCCTTTCTTTCTTTTTTTGTTGTTGTTGGCCCAGGTGGGCGGCGACGCCCACCATTTGGTGTCCTCGGTGACGTCGTCGCGCTTCCTGCGGAAGCTCCCACCTTTGGTCGCCATCTTCGGATTCTTTTTTCTTTTCCTCTTATTGTTTTGTCGTCTATGTCTTTTTCTTTTATCCTTTTATTTTCCTTTTGATCCCTCTAAACTCTGTATGTAGTCTAGTTTTACCCTTAACCTCCTATGTTATCTTCCTGGCAGAGGCGGGTGGGATCGCTAGTGAATCCAGAAAGTCTTCAAGCTGCAAAACGAATAGTTTCTTACCTGTCGGTGTAGTTTTGCAGCTTGAAGACTTTCTGGATTCACTATGCTGTGCATTATTCCGCCATCTCGTGGTTGGGTCCGGATTCGTAGTCTTTTCTTTGTTTTTGTCTTTTTTTTTTTTTTTTTGTTGTTGGCCCAGGTGGGCGGCGACGCCCACCATTTGGTGTCTTCGGTGACGCTCGTCGCGCTTCCGGCGGAAGCTCCCACCTTTGGTAGCCATCTTCGGATTCTTTTTTCTTTTCCTCTTACAGTTTTTTGTTGTCTATGTCTTTAACCTTTAATCCTTCAATTATTCTTTGATCCCTTTAAAACCTTGTATGTAGTTTAGTTGTACCCTTAACCTCCTATGTTATCTTCCTGGCGGAGGCGGGTGGGATCGCTAGTGAATCCAGAAAGTCTTCAAGCTGCAAAACTACACCGACAGGTAAGAAACTATTCGTTTTGCAGCGTGAATCTTTCTGGATTCACTATGCTGTGCATAGACTTAGTAGCGGTTTTTGTTATTACGGTGGTTGGGTGGAAGATGAGCATTGGTTGCTGAAAATGTGCTGTAAGACCTTCTGTCCTACTTGTGCCTCTTTGTTCATTTGGATATCAACACAGTAGTGTTTGGTGAACGTGTGCACGGAAGACCATGTTGCCGCTTGGCAAATGTCTTGTATAGGTGTGTTCGCTAGGAACGCAACCGTTGCTCCTTTTTCCTTGTTGAGTGAGCCTGGGCGGCCCCTTGTAACTCTTGTCCTGCCTGCTTGTGGCAGAGTTGTATTGCTTGTGCAATCCACCGTGCAATGGTATTTTTTGTTACTGGTCGTCCCAGGAAACTGCTTGCGAAGGAAACGAAGAGTTGTTTTGTTTTCCTGCATTCCTTCGTCCTTTCTATGTAGTGCATCACTGCCCTTCTGGCGTCTAGCGTGTGTAGCGCCTTTTCTGAGGGTGTTGAAGGTTTCTGGAAGAAACTTGGTATCTGTATTGTTTGATTGATATGGAACCG